>JAXFYN010001334.1:0-33849 GCA_036172215.1 Camellia granthamiana | reverse complement strand
CGACACTCTGGATTACCCATGATGGAGTCTCGGTCTTGTTGTGTTTATATGTGCATTCATTTTCATATTGAGTCATGCAATTCAACTCCGCGGCCATCATGCATCGAGATGCGTGATTGTGGCACGAGGATCGAGGACTACACTCCCGGAAGAGTAGTCAAGCATACATATGTAAAAATACACTGTCATGTCCCTTTCTTGCTCTCTATTGCAGCAAATCAAGAATCAACAGCCTTTCAGAGCTTTCCAAAATATTCCGGGCTTAATCATAAACAGAGGGCTAATTGGGACATCGCAATGGATTTCCGCGCAGGCAACCCGAACATGCATCATTCATCACCCGGAGCAGAGTTGAGGCAGTCCCTAGCTTGCATGCTAATTTATTGCTTTCCTAGATTAATTTGTTAATTAATTAAGATTTTGTAATTATTCGGACTGTAACTATTTATTTGGGACTGTATATTATTTATTCGAACCCTCCGAGCGAGGGCGATGTTGTAATAAGTGTGCGTGTGTGTGATGTATGTCTTCCAACCCCACGTCTTTCTCCCTTTTATTTACCAGTTTATGATGGTTAGATTAGGGCATATTTCAATTAGCATACAGTATGATAGCATGTTTGCATCATTCATCTGTTTTTGCATGCACCGGGCTCGGCGCATCATACTAACTGCATTTGTATTTCAATTCCAAGTTGAATACATGTTAGTTGTAACATTTCACATGCCATCTTTAGAATAGCCGAGCCTGCTTGTAGTTGCATTTTGCATGTGTTGCATTGGGCACTCATGTATATTTAGGATCATGCATGGATTTCTAATTAGCTTCTGTTTTGGCTTGGAGTACTCTGTAAGTTTTATGCTTTAGCATCCTTGCATGAGTGTGAGTGACTGCCATGATAGCATGCTTACCATGAGGCTATGTGCTTATGTGATATAACTGCCTGAATGCCTGTGGGTGAAGGTTGGGTTGTTTGGATTGGAACAATGCATTGACTGTAAGTTTCAAGCCCACTAGATAGTGGCAAAATCATCTTTTTTAAGCCCACCCGAGGGCGGCAAAATCTGCATTTTAAGCCTACTTGCGAGTAGCAAACCGTTTTCAAAAACAAGCATGAGATGTGTTGTTCCAATTTAGGCAACCCGATCTATACTTGTATGCTGTGTGCATCACGTAGTAATCCTAGGCTAATAACCGGAATAAGAACGCATAATGTCTTCAAAACTAGATATCATGGTTAGTAGAGGCCGATCTCTGATCGGGCGAGCGGGGGTGCTCACGAAGTGACCTTCCCCAATCGTACCCAAGTTCCCGAGCCGAGGCAACTTTGGTGATGACGGACACGTGGCCTTAGGCAACGAGTCAGGGTTTCCTAAATTTCCCAAAATAAAACATTTAGGTGGCGACTCTGTATCTGGCAAAGCAGTCCATGTTTGGCACTTCTTTCAAAAATCTGTTTTCTCAAAACGATTTGTCGGATTTGGACTCTTTGATTCAGATTAAGAACCGTGACAATTTGAGTCTGAACTGTAGTGAGCCCATAACGAACGGAACGGGGGACTTCATCCCTCCCGGGGGCGTTCGGGAACGTCTACAGCTGCACATCCTTGTGCAGTAACTTGCCAGCTCGCAAGCCCACCACATGCACCGAGAGGCCCCAAGGGTCCACACTCGGTACTCTGGAGAGTCGGCTCTGATACCATTTATAACACCCAAACCCTTCACATATCATTGATATTGTCCGCTATGGGCCATGCCTGCATGAATTCGTTCTTCTTAGTGGGTCACTCATCCCATAATTACTCCAGCCTATGCACGCTTAACTGGAGAGTTCTGCTAATGATTTCACCACCCAGGAAAAAGTCTCGATGCTATACAAGGGTCCAGGTTTTTATTTTTATAATCCAGGAACTCCCCCCCTCCATTCCCGATGTGGGACACCGGGACCTTACACAAAATTGGTCCACAATTCGAGTATTACATTGTTTCGTTGTCCAATTGGCATCGTCCGAATAAATGGCACGTTTACATTATAAACATCTATTTGCTGATACAAGCGTTAAAATGTTTGGCCTATCACATTTCAATACTAGAGGATTTCAAAGTTTGGCTTACACAATATGTCCATATGTTTACGTTGGGTTCATTATTATGAACCCACCTTAGTTGACATAGCATAACGATCATGTCACACCCTTATTCAATGTGATCACACATTTACATTGGCCTATTCAGTATGAAATCACAAAATTGGTCGATGATTCGAGTGCTACATTGTTTCGTTGCCCAATTGGCATCGTCCATGTGGTTGTCACATAAAACATTGGAATCACCTATTTGCTGCTACGGGTGTTAAAATGTTTGCGCTGTCACATTCCAACAATAGATGCTTCCAATGTTTAACTTGCACAATGTGTCTATACGGGTGTGACATTGGGTACATTGTTATGAAGCCACCTTAATTTGCATCACATAACAACCATGTCACACCCGTATACAATGTAATCACACATTTACATTGGACTAATTCGTATGGAACTGAAAATTGGTTGACGATCTGAGTGCTACATTGTTTTGTTGTCCAATTGGCCATGACCATATAGATGTCACGTGTACATTATAAACATCTATTTCAATTGTTCGAATTTCAATTTTAAACAAAATTCAGTTGTTCAAATAAAAAATTTATTCAATAAGATGTTCAAACTAATAATTTTGTTTGGAAGTTAATATTATTTTTGGACAATGGATATCGAAATAATACAAACATGCATACTAAGATAAAGTTGGGTGTGCTAATAGAATTATCTTTAGGTTGTTACTTGAATGCTCGTCAAATGTTTGAAAATTTAGAGTTTGTCTTTTTGTTAATTGACATTTTTGCCCTTACCATGAGTTTTTTTTTTTTTTTGATATGTATGTAATGATAGCCACCAATGAATATGCAATAAAGGACTTGGACAAGAAAATGCTGATCATAGAAAGGAGTGTTATCTCCAACATGCTTACACACATGGTTGTGAAGAAAAATGGGACAAAGTTTAGAAGCAGTACAGTAGTAGCTCAAAAGAGAGAATTGGATGAGAAATCAAGGGACAAACAGGAACCCATTTTTTCATTGAGTTTCAAACACAATTCTTGCTCAGTCTGCAGTTATCGTGCTTGGATTGGGGTTCATCGATGCCGGGTAATCTCCTAGAAATTACTTTAACTATTTTTATTTTTATTTTTTTGTGTGATCTAAATAGATATAGTAGTGTTTAGATTTTACTAGTATCTACTCCCTCTCTCTCTCTCTCTCTCACACACACACACACACACACACACACAACTCTAACTTGCAAAATCTACACAATTAAATGTGAAGGTATAGTGGAGACTGGTCAAGGATTGGAGTGATTTCAAAGGAGACTGCAGATTTGTTAAAGCTTGCAGCATTTGTTGTAGTCCCTTTGTGCCTCTTTCTCATATTTTCTTTCTCTAAGAAACAAGAGACTTGAAATTTCGAATATGATTGTACCATTTTCTAGGCAAGCAACACTTTTGCTTAAAAAAAAAAAAAGAATTTTAAGGTGGTTTGCTTTTTCCATTTTTCCTTGTCCTTTCACTTGGCAAGAGCCATGACATGCCTTATAAAAAACAAGAAAAATGCTTTGAGCTCAAATTCTTGAGTTCTATTAGAGTTGGCAATGGGCCTCACCTACTGTGATATGATGTTTTGGTTTTGATTTTTTTTTTTTTTCTCGCTATTTCATTAGTGCTTCATTAGAGTATCAAAATTAGTGCTTTGAGTCATTGCTGATAAAAAAAGGGGTAATATTTTTGTTAGTTTGCATCAAAATGCAGCCTTTACCATTAAACAAAAAAATGCAACTTCTGTTCCCTCCTTTGTAATGTTTTGTCTCTTGTTTTTATTAGCAAAATAGAAGAGTTTTATCACATAATAATGTGGAAATAGAACCAATAATTAAAGCTGGGATTATTTACACCATGACCTCCTAAATTATTGAAAAATATCATTTTGACTTTCTAAGTTATAAAAGCGTGTAAATAGATTCTCTAAACTATTGTGAAGTATTCTTTGTCCCTTCAATTATAAAAGGTACAAATAAACCCCTAAACTATTAGCGTCACTTTCGTTAGGGGTCTAATTTGTATAGTTTTTATAGACTATGGGTGTGTTTCAATCTGACCCCTTTTGTTAGGGGTCTAGTTTGTACGGTTTTTATAATTTAAGAGGTCTATTTATATGCTTTTATAATTTATGAGACAAAGTAACATTTCGCAATAATTTAGGGGTTCATTTGTACACTTTCATAATTTAAAGATCAAAAGGATTTTTTTTTAATAGTTTAAAAGGTCTCCATATATATAACCCTCGCAACTACAAATTATATTAGAATCAGTAGTGGACAAGTTAAGAGGTATATATTGCAATCACAAGTGTAAGAGGTATTAGTTGGGAAAATTCTATAATACATGTCGAGTTATGATTTTTGTAATTTATTGTTATTATTTGTTCAAGTGTTAGTTGACTATGACTAATTGTAATGTAAAGTATAATTTGATTACAATCACTTCTTGTTTTATTTTAGTTATGTCTGGAGAGGTATTTGATTATGCCTCAATTAGTCTTTGGTTATAACCCTTAGTTATGTTGTAAAGTTGGTTATACTACAACAAATAAGAGTTTTAAAGATCAAATTTTTATTTCAAAATATAAAATTTTTGTTGCAAAAAAAAATTTGAAGGACCAATTTGTGTTGTCACGAGAATAATCGCTAAAACGTCAATTCGAAATTAATAATAATAAAAAAAACTTTTAGCAATAAAATTTTAAAATTGTCGTTGATAGATGCATTTTTAGGGACAATCATTTTTTAAGATAAAATTTTGGTCCAAAAAAGATAATAATTTATCACTAAATGTCCAATTTTGTCTCTAAAAATATAATAATACTATTTTTGACAAATTAATAGTACGTATCTAAAAAGTGATTTTATCCCTAAATTTTTGTTTTTAAAACCTTCATTTGTTGTAGTGTTATAACTTATTATAATTATTATTTTGGTTATGATCGAAAAAGTTTTAATCATGTCATAAGTGATATTTGATCATGATATTATTTTTAATTTTGAGTATAAAAGTGATTTAGTTATAATATTTATGATGTAGATGACATAACTTACATATGATATATACTCTAAAAAAAAAAATGTGCATTGTAAAACAAATTAATATAATTTATTTTTCTTTCTAAAGTTGAGCATTGATTGGCTAGGGCTGCAAATGAACAGAGCCGTTCGTGAACAGGCTCGAGCTCGGCTCGGTAAAAGCTTGTTTGAACTCGGTTTGTTAATTTTTTTTTGTGTTCGAGCTCGAGCTCGAGCTCGTTAAATTTTTAATAAACAAGCCCAAACATTTCAAAGTTCGGCTCGTTAGCTAGCTCGTTTAATATTTATTATTTATATATTAAATATTATAAAAATATGTATACAAAATAAGAGAAATATGCTATTTATATATTTAAAAAATATAAATGTAAATAATAGTTAATTATAAATAGTACATTTATATAATAGTGGTAGTAGATATTATTATTTTAGTAAAATATGAATTTTTTTTTAGTATGTTTATTTATATTGTATATATAATCGTATAATTAAAGTTTTAATTGTAACTTTAGTCTCACATGCAAGTATGAATTTATAAATTTTTAGTCGAGCCTAAGCCAACTCGGCTCGAGCTCGGTTCGTTAAATTTTGATTCAGTTCGAGCTCTCGAGCTGGTTAAAATCTTAATAAACAAGTCCAAACATACTAAAGCTCGGCTCGGCTCGGCACGTTTGCAGCCCTAGGAGTAGAGTCACCAAGTCAAACCTATTAGGCTCCTCATTAATGATCGTTTTAATTTTGTTGTAATTTCATGTAAAATTTTATAAGTATTTATTTTCTTTACTCATTTTGATTGGTATTGACATCAAGAATTACATTGTAACAGATGGTATACTTTGTGACTTGAAATAAAATAATTAAAATATTGAGATTTAAAATGTAACGTAATGTATATTTGGAGGACCTTTAGTGTAATTACTCTTTAAAAAAAAATTACAATGTATCTCAATATATTGAACTAGTTTGAATCGACAATTATAGCATAGATAACTACAAATAAACTCCCAAAGGAGAGAGATATCCCAAATGATTACAGGGGTAATATGACCCTTATGCAGGTGGAAAAGAGTCGAACTCTTAACCTCTTAGTTTAGTTTAAGAGCTCTAGCCAATGGATTAATTCCGTCAAATGCTAACAGATGGACAAATGTTGCCAAATTTTAAGGTAGATGGGTAGCTGTTGTGCATAAAGCACATTGGTCACTGTTGTGCGGCTAATTGGGTTTACTTCAGGTCTTATTTTGATAATTCGAATCGTTCAATTATTAGAGATATTGAGTAGAATATATTTAATTAATCGGATATCGGTAGTCCTTTCATCTAAATACATTTGTATTCTGTTTTAGACACAAAATCACATTAACCATTCATTTTTTAAAAATACAAATGTAATTAGATGAAAAAGTTATCGATGTCCGATCAATTTGACTTTTTGCAGATATATTCTATTTGATATACTCTAAAAAGTGAATGATTCAGATTATCGAAATAAGACCCATAATGGACCCTATTGACCACACAACAGTGACCCGTGCATAAAGCACAACAATCACCCCAAATTGAAATTTAAACACCATGATTAGTTAAATTCTGTTTTGTTTTCTTTCCAATCTAGTAAATTGTATACTTTTTTTATTTTTTATTTTTATTTTTATACACTTTGTTTGTATATATGAATGTAATGAACAAGCAAGTAATTTCTTCTCCCTTTCTCTAAATCAGACTGCATTGCAAGCAAGTAGTTTGTTCTATCCTTATTTTTTTTATAAACCAAAGTGTAAGCAAGTGCTTTATTCTCTCTCCTTTTTGGTCCTTTGATATTGATATACTTTGGTTCTACCTATAGAAACTGATTGGCCCATAACTAGTCAGTCCGGTCATGACAGTTAAACACCAGGCCGACTCATTTTGTACACCATTCAAACAATGGCTTTAGTCCCCATATTGGATGAGTCTCCAAAATTTTCTCCGTCCAAAAGCCTAATAATTGAAAATTTTAAAAATGTCATTTTTAAAAGATCCAACAAAAAAAAAAAAAAATTACTTCCCTTACCCAAAAGACTAAACGAATCCGTTTGGTTTGGTTTGATTTTAAAATCAATTTTGAAAGATATATTTTTTAAAAGAGTTTTTAAAATTTTAAAATTTATTTAGTTGTATATTTTAAAAATTAATGAGTGACATACGCAATATATGTACAATTTATATTAGTAAAAATAAAAAAAAAATAATAATGAATTAATGTTATAATATGTACTTAGTTTAAGTGGTATAAGTTCTCTTATCTTAAACTCATGATTATGGGTTCAAATTCTGCCCACCTCTTTGTTTAAAAAGAAAATAATAATGAAATTAATGTTATAATATGTACTTAGCTTAAGTGGTATAAGTTCTCTTATCTTAAACTCATGATTATGGGTTTAAATTCTGCCCACCTCTTTGTTTAATGCCACGCGGCATGACCAACTATTTATATAAAACACTGCCACGTTGCATGAGGATCTTTGTGCAATTTTTTATAAATAAAAAATACTATTTATATCAAACACTGTCACGTGGCATGCGGAGAGTAAGGTTTCACTACACTAATCGAGACTTTCACTTAATAATAGTATAGATAGAAGATAGTTTTGTAATTTGGGATGATTTGTAATTTTTCTTATAGATAAATGGATGAGTGCGAGAGAAAACGTGATTGATTGATGTGTATAGAGGAGAGAAAAAAATGATTAATTTATGTATAGAGTGTGAGAGAAGAAGAGAAGAGATAGAAATTTTTATTAAAAACAATTTTGAAAAAATTATAAAACCAAACAATTTTTTATTTTAAGCGCCCAAAAATTGATTTGAACGTGAAACAAGCCCTAAGAAATTCATTTTTTAGCCAGTCCCAGCCAAATAATCTGTCCAAAAGTCTTCAATTGTAAAAATTGAGAAAAATAACAGGCCCAGAAAATAATTTTATTCTTTGAGTAATGGTACATAATAATAGATATATATATATATTAAAAAAAAAAAAAAAACATCCTTTTCTGAAGGATCAATAAATAAAACTTCATATTCAAAGCTCAACTAAAAAAATAATTATCCAAAAGTGCTCTCAATATTAATACTTAGAATTTTGATTACAAGAAGGACAAATTGCGACAGTGATTCCTGTATTTTGATTCTTGTGTCATTTTGGTTATTATAATTTCAATTGATTTGATTTTAATTATGAATTTATGATTTTGTTTTAATTTAGTCCAATTGAATACAACTCTTAATATTATTTTATGAAAAATATGCATAAAAGTGATATGTATCATATTTTTTAGAGTAAAATTATAAATTTACTAATCTCAGTGAGTCATCTCAACCAATTTAGTAATTATTTTCAGTCAAAAACATTATCGATATTATCAATTGGATCAAATTGACACAAAATTTAAAATTAATGGTCAAAATTGTATCAATTGAAAGTGTATAGATCAAAATGGCACAAGAGACAAAATGTAAAGACCACTGGTATAATTTGCCCTTACAAGAATTAAACATATAATTTTCATAATATAAAAATTAATAAAAGTTATTTACATATTAAAAAAAAAAAAAAAAAAAAACTAATTTGCCTTAACCACATGAAAGGTTGGGCACATCAATACAACATCCCCCAAACCTATCACAAGAAATGACAGGCAGCATTTTGAGTTTGGTCGGAAAACATTTTCTAAAAAATATTTTTTGTATTTTTTGGTATTTGAAATAATAGAAAACGAAAGTTAATAAAAAAATATTTTTTATGGTTAACAAAAAACAAGTCTATATGGACAAAATATTTTTTACTTTTAAAAAGTAGAAAATGTTTTCCAGACTAAAATCTTACCAATGCCTCCACGCTACCACCGTCACCTCACCTCCACCACCACACCACGATCACCATGGCCACGGCTATTGCCACCATCACCGTTGTCAATGCCCCACCACCATGCCACCACTTCTACCTCCACCTCCACCTTTGTTTCACCACCACTAAATATAGAAAAATGTTTTCTCTAGAAAACATGTTTTGAAAAAAAATTTCCGTAAAAAATATTTTTCGCCCAAACAAATGGAGTATAAGGTCACAACCTAATCAGTTTCATTCCCCTTAATTTTTAAACTTTAATCCATATTATTCCATTAATGCATCTTAAAAATATACTAACCAAAAAAATTAGAACTTGATGCTGAAAAATTTAGAAATCCCCTAGATATTGATTTGTGATTATGTAACAATTTTAAGCAGTATATAACAATCCCAATCAAACAATCAAGACAAATCAACACAACGATTTTAACGTGGAAAAACCACAATTGGACACCTCCAACTGTGATTAAAAAATCACGGGCAACAGCCACAAAACAATCCACTAAGAAGATTTAAAGGAATTACACAGGTATACTCTCAATTATCTAGCGAATCTACGCCTAATTGAACAAACCTCTATGTGCCTCTTCCAACCCCATCTTCACCTCGGAATTGTCTTTACGATGAGCCACTCCAGAATCCACCGAAGCTTCAGACTTGAATTCTTCAGAATCTACCGAAGAACAACTCTCTCTCTCTCTCTCTCTCTCTCTCTCTCTCTCTCTTGTGTATAACAAACAAAACCTTTGATGTACTCTCTTTAAACCATGAGTTGAATACTCAATAAAACATCAAAGAAAACTAATAAAATATCCCCAGATATAAACCTTAAGAACCAAAAAGAAGATCTGGAGGAATTAATTTAGTTTTGGGAGAAAACCAACTATTTATAGAAAACCAAAGTAATCCTAATTTTGGAAGAAAACCAATTCCTTATAGAAATCCAAAAGTAATCCTAGTTTTGGAAGAAAATCAACTTCTTAAAGAAATCCTTGTCAAACGGGATTGCTAATAATAAAACCTAACAGATGCATTTCATAAATTTTTTTAAAAATACTTCTTTTGTGATATTAATTTTGAATGGCATTAATGTCAAGGATTAAAGTGTAACAAATCACATAATTTGAGAACAAAAATGGAACAATTAAAAATTGGGACTAAAATATAGTATAACGTATCCTTTGATGATCATTAGTGTAGTTAACCCTTTTTTAATTACATTTTTTCTCAAAACATTGAAGTAGTTTGAATTAACAATTATGACATAGAGAACTACAAATAAACTCCGAAAGAAAGAAAGAGGTACCCAAAACGACTGCAAGGCGAATAGGACCCTCACACAGGTAGGAGGTATCAAACTCTTGACCTCTTAGTACGGTGCAAGAGTTCTGGTCAATGGGCTAAATTCTGTTAAATGTCAAGTGCAGGACAAATGTTGCCAAATTTTAAACACCATATGGCTGGTTAAATTCGCTTTTGTTTTCTAAACTAGATTCCAAGCTAGTAAATTGTTTTATTTTTATTTTTCTTCTTTGTCCTTTGATACACTTTGTTTGTATATATAAATGTAAGGAACAGGTAAGTAATTTGTTCTCCCTTTTTCTCTAAATCAGATTGCAAGCAAGTAATTTGTTCTCTCCTCATTTTTTTCCTACACCAAAATGCAAGCAAGTAATTTATTCTCTTCTTTTGTCCTTTGACATACTTTGTTTCTATATAAATATAAGGATTGGGAGTTAATGTGGAGTACCTTGCTTTCAAAGTCATCACAGGCTACAAAATAGAGGTACGAAAGAGTTTTTCTTTTCTTCTTTTTAAGAATATATATGTTTTCTTTTTAAAATTAGTTGGCATTGTCTAACTTCTATTTTTTAGTTTACATGTTAGCCACAATAAGAATTTAATATCATTGCAGGAGTCACCAAGTGAGATTCTAACTTCTTTAAAGTTAATCTTGATTTGTCCTACATTATTGTTAACTCTATATTCATAATGCCTTAACAATGTTGTTTATGAGAAATGTTTTTTGAGGTTCAAATATTTTGCGAAATAATGTAGAAACACTTTATATGGTAGCTTCAAATGAAATTTTTTACTTGAGGGGTTACTTGCAGATCTCTTGTTGCGGTTCCGTGCGTTGCTGAGCCCGTTTAAGATCTCGTATTTGATTTTTCAACAGGTAAATACTTATATAATTAATATTGAGAGAGGGTTGTCTCGTGTTAGTTGGCCCCTCCTATCTATTTTACTGATTGAATAATCTATCGATTTATAACTACACATCCTTAAAAAGAGTATATCATATGCAATTCTAATTATGTTATTTTCTTCTTTAATTATGACATTATTTTAGTTATAACTTATGTGTTTTTTAGTTATACCTCATGTTGTGTTTAGTTATCTCATATATATATATTTTAAGTTATGACTCAGAAAGTATGAAATTATGTCATTTTATTTTTTAATTATAAGGTACATGTGGTACGCACTTTTTAAGAGTGTGTACCATAGTTATACTTATATTAAGTAAAAGGAAAGGGGTATTACATCCCAGTGGAATAAAAAAGTTTTTTTTACATAAATATGGAGGGGTGCAAGAATATTTCACTTGTATTCCATCACAAAATCACTTACACCTCACATAATTTTGTAATTTTTTTTTCTTTATCCTGCTATACTATAATTCCCCCTAAGGTAAACTTTTCATCTAAAAATGTTCTATGCGCTCCAAAGTATTAATCTAAATTTATTAAATTTTTAAATTTTAAGAAATGCACATGCCATAGAAATATTGGCCATCTAACCATATCTATAATTTTGGAATTCAAAAATCTTAATATAGAAAGTCAAAAAAGAAATTTAGCCATCTCTAATTTGAAATTTGAAAATCTTTAAAAAAAAATCCGAAATATGAAATTAGTCTTATATAATTTTAAATTTTAAAAATATTTATTTCAAAATTTTCTATTTTTATTTTTGAAACTAAACAATTCATGTGGCATCTATAGAATTAAAAAAACATTTAGGCATCAAAATATTTATAGCAGATTTGTTAATCAAAGAGAAATTAAAACAAAAAATACATGTGCTGTGCATATTTTTTTGTCACATAACAAAATAAATGTGTTGTTCTTAAAAATACATATGATTTTAACTATGTCTTTTAACAATATCCAAGCCTGCAATATTTTATTTTTAAAATTTTAAAATGCGTGTCATAAAATATAGATGATATAAAACTATTGGCCTATCTTCTTATTTTTTAAAAATTTGTAAATGGAAAGTCAAAAATAAAATTCTGGCCATATCTATGTTACATCTATTTTGAGATTTAAAAGAAAAGTCTAAATATAATTTTAACTATATATAATTTTAAAATATTTAAATGGAAAATAAGAATGAAATTTTTAGCTACAAATTATAATTTTCAAATGACCTAATTTTATTGAGAAAAAAATTAAATAAAAATTGATAGAATTTATATTTATAATTATGAAATATTTTCTAAATGAAATGATTACTTATAATTTTTTGGTTTTAAGCTACAAGTATAGTTTATAGACTAACCTGCTTCAGTCTTATATGGTTTTTCATATAAAAATATACTTTAATATTGATACAATAGATATTAGACTTATTTTAAGAATAAATATATAATTTCTTAATTAAAGTTTTAAAATGTTAGTAAATATACAAAAATAATATATACATATTTCCTATTTTGTTATAAAAATATTTCTAAAAATATTTACCAATTAAAAATTAAATTTCGTCTGAAAATATCTATGAGCTCCAAAATATTAATATAAATTTCTTATTTTCTAAAAATTTTAAAATATTAAGAAGTAAAAATATCATAGAATTATAGGTCCATCTAACCGTATATAAGATTTTTGAAATTTAAAAATCTTCATACAATATTGAAAATCAAAAAAAAAAATTTATCAATGTTTTACTCATCATATCTAACCTAGATCTAACTCAAAATATATTTGTTTTTATTTTTAAAAACTAAACAATATATATGGTGTCGAAAGAATTATAAACTTTTTAGCAGTCAGAATAATTGCGATGTATTTATTAATCAAAAAAGAAATTTTGCATGGCACATATAAAAAGAAATTAAAAAAATATGTGTAGTGCATAATTTTTATGTCACGTTCAAACATACATGTGTCATGCTTAAAAATATATATTGTTTAAATTGTAACTTCTTTTTTTTTTTCTTTTCTTTTTTTAATAATATCTAACCCTTCTATTTGTTTTAATATTTAAAAATACGTAAAAAGTGTATTTAGATTATAAATTTTTTTTTTTTGTTGGCATTTTGTGTTTCTTAGTGATAGTTCTTAGACTATCAATATTTTATTTTTGTCAAATTAGTTTATATTTTATCAAATTGACGATTTTACCCTTGAAAAAATTAATAATATCTTCAATTATCCTTATTTGGAACAAGATTCAAAATTCAGGATCAAATGTGTTATAATTGAAAAGTCAAGGACCAAAGTGACACAAGTCCTAAACTATAAGGACTATTACTGTAATTCATCCATCAATAAATAAATAGGTGAGGTAATTCAAGAGTTAGACAGACAATTATTTCACAGTAATATTATAAATATTAATTAATTTATCAATTAACACACCAACTAGTTATATTAAATGAAACTATGTTAATTAGTTGAATCCACATCAAGCGTTATCTTTTCAAAAGTAGTGTTTTGGATGAAAATAAAAAAATTATGACATGTTCTGTTTTTAATCATTATTAATCGTCAGTGAAAGACGGTGCACATTATTTTTAGACAGGAAAGTTAAAAACGTGTTGCTTTAATTGATTTTAGTAAAAAAGATTAGGAGTTTTCTTAAGTGTACAATTGCACACCATGTGCCACTTACACAAAAAGTGTAAGTGTAAGGTGTAAGTATAAGTATAAGGTGTAAGTGTAAGGTGTAAGGTGTAAGGTGTAAGTGGGTTGCATATGGTGTGCAACCTAAAAAAAGGTGTAAGTGTAAGGTTTAATTTTTCACAAAAGGTGTAAGTGTAAGGTGTAAGGTGTAAGGTGTAAGTTGCACATCATAACCAAACCCAAAAGATTAAGATTCATAAATTAAGTCTCACAAGGAGTTGATAGATTATGTGTCAATTTTAATAAATTACAAACTCAATCATATAAGGGATCCAATTCTCTTATTATGCCTTTGTGAGTAAATTGAGAGACATAAATTATGAGTTTATAATGTTTCTCTTCACTTTAATGGGAAATTCTATGAAAACACACCTCAAAAAAAGGAGTATACAAATGGCCCGTAGTCTGTGGGCGGCCTGAAGCCCCGTCTGTCGCCCGGGGTGGGCTCGTCCTATTTAGGCCCGGGCTCGAGCCTAGCCCGAGATCCTGGACTTGGGCCTGAGTCATCATTTTGAAGTTCGACTTGCCTGGCTCGACCCGTGGGCCGACCCATAGGCCCGCTTAAGGCCTACTCAAGGCCCGGCCCTTCCCGCTCGCCCAAGGCCTAGTGTCTTTTTTAGTGAAAAATAATAGAATTTTGGTATAAAAAAAAAAATGTTCAGACCCGCCCAAGCCCGAGCCCCCATGCCCATGCCGCCCAAGGCCCAAATACCCCCTAAGCTTGGGCCTAATTTTCTGACTCGACCCGAATTTTGGCAGGAGCCCGCGAGACCCGACATGGGCTAGGTCTAGTCCAGGCCAAATTTACACCCCTGGAGTGTATCATATGCCTAGTTACGACTTTTGTGATGTTTGGTTATAATCTATTGTAATATTGGTTTTGACCTATTAGGGTATTGGTTAGGACTTTGTTATGATTTATTATGGTTGTTATTTTTTTTATCTGCAAAAGTTAGTGATTATTGTGTTTTTTTTATTTTTATTTTTAATTGTGATTGTTATTTTGGTTATGATTAAAAAAATCTTTAGTTATGATGCAAGTGGCTTTTGATTATGACTCATTTTAATGTTGACTATGATTCATTGTGATGTTAATTATAATTAATTATGGTATTTAGTTATGACCCGTTTTGATTTCTTTAGTTTTGACTGAAAATGGTTTGGTTAAGACACTTTGTAGTACATTCGACATCATAAATTATCATAACTTGCATATGGTGCACAATAAAAAAAAAAAAAAAAAAAAAGAGTTGTGTTGTAGAAATTTTTGAATATTCATTCTCAATTATAATGCGTTACCATGATGGAAAATGATATACAATCTCACTTTTTAGACCCAACGATATGTAAGTGAGATAATTGGTTGATGATAGAGAAGATATGAGAGAGAATGCTACTTTAGATATTCTAATTACGTGCCACATCATTGAATTTAAAAAAGTGAGTCTAATTTTTTAGGTTGGATAACAATGTTCAATTCATATTTATCCATCTATGTTTACTTATAGTAACTTAATTTTCTCTCCATGTGGATAAAGAAGAGAAGGGTGTGATGAATCTGATTTCAGCATCGTGAAAGATACAATGGGATGTGTGGGATGTTCGGATGCTGGTTCTACTTAGTCTCACTTTACAAATCATTATTTTTGTCTTTGGCAAACGCAGAAAGATTATGTCATCACAATGAATTAATGTGATTGTCTGGTTGACCTACACAATGGCCGATTGGGTGGCAACTGTTGCCCTTGGCAAGCTCTCTTATGCCCAAACTAATATTCCTAATCCCAATAATGCATTACAGGCATTACGGGCACCCTTGCTTTTATTGCATCTTGGTGGCCCAGATACCATAACTATTTATTCTTTGGAAGATAATCAATTGTGGATAAGGCATCTTTTGGGTATGGGTGTTCAAGCTACTGTGGCAATTTATGTCATTGTTATGTCTTGGAGGCATTTATGGTTTTCATGTATGTTAATTCCTGCATTCATGGCTGAAATTATTAAGTATGGGAGAGAACGTGCGCTCTTAAGTCAACATGTCATGATAAATCAGGAAACATTGTACCCTGTTTTGATCTATTCCGTATAAATAGATTTGTTCACCCTTGTTAGTTTTTGAGAAGAGAAGAAAAACAGAGAAAATGAAGAATAGAAATTGAATGCAATGAAAGAATAAAAGCAGGAAATGAGAAAAGCTGATATGATGCAGCAAAGAGGAATAATCTTCATTCATTCTGGTGCATTACATTTATAGTAAGAATATCTGAACTGAAAAGATAATGAATACCAAAAATTACGGTAACAACCAAGATTTCTGATAACACTAACAATATCCTAAAGAATAGGACTTATTGACTAGAAAAACAAATTCAAGTTATTGACTGAAACTAATCAAAGAAAACTTCAACGTGGCAGTCCTAAAGCAAATTATTAATAGCCCTGTCGAACAAGAGGAGAGAGATGAAAAAGTTATAAGTATTGCCCACACGTTGGTGACGAAATTTAAAGAATATATAGAGAATTACGACATTGGTAGATATGAATTCATAATACGGTATCCATACAAAGTTTTTCTGGATGAAATGAATCAGGATGATGATACATATATCGGGGAGATATAGGAGGTTGAAATGGGGCTCATGTATGATTTGTTACACACAAAAGCACCCATAACATTTACCAAGAAAGGGTGCATTTTTCGCTCTATCAGCTTCATGTGTACGTTGTCTATGTTGGTAGGACTCTTCAGGCTTATCGCCATGGAAGCGAAGTGGCACAAGCAGCCACTACAAGAAATTTGACTTTTAGCGACGTTTCAAAAACGTCGCTATATGCTTGAAAAACGCCACAATAAGTTTTTGCAACGTTTAATAGTTTCGTCGTAGATGTTAGAATGTGTTAGGATTTTTTCTATTTTATTCTCATTCAGTCTTTATTTGCTGTAATGGGCCTTTATTTAGGCCCTAACTTATGTTTATGATTTAATATAAAAGGGTATGATTAACCACTCATACCCTAATCTTTTCTCTTCTAAAATTGACATGGTATCAGAGCAAAACTAGAAGAAGAAAAGAAAAAAAAAAAAAGAGAAAAAAAAAAAAAACAAACAAACCGTCACAGCACCACCACCCCAGCCTGCAAGCCTCCGACGAAGCCACCTAGGGTTCCAACAGCCCCAGTCGACAACATCTAAGGTTCCGACAGGCTCAGTCGGAGTTACGACTCCAGTCGAAGGCACAACCTAGGGCTCCGACAGTCCCCGTCGAAGGCCCCTAGGGTTCCGACAGCCCCAGTCGGAGTCGCGACTCCAGTCGAAGGCACAGGCGCATCTCTCTATCCTCGTTGACTTCTCTCTCCGTCGCTACATGTAACTCCGTCTTCATCTTTCTGTGTGTCTTCGTCATACGTATGCCTATTTGAGTCTGTATAGTCTCTCTGTCTTCTAATAAATAGATAAATAAATAAATAAATAATATAAAAAAACAAAAAAAAACAAAAAAAAAAAAGAAGGGAAAAACAGAAAAAGCAAAAAAAAAAAAAAATGTTCTATTAAATTTATTTTAAATTCATTATTATATTTTCCCATCTTTCGGGTTTGTGATTCACTCTGGATGTGTTTGTGAGGGTTCCATCGCGACGTCATTATGGCCGAATTGACTAGTGAGTCTACTACTTCGCAGCCTGCTACACAGGGCGCGAGTCCTGTTTTGACTACTTCGATGACCGATTCTCTCTACCCTGGCCAGAAAATCACCACCTCTCTCTTTAATGGTCAGAACTATCTAGCGTGGTCGCAGAGTTTGACTATATTTTTGAAGAGCAAAGGGAAGATGGGATATGTTGATGGGCGTGTTCAGGCTCCCAGTATCACCGATACAGGTTATGATCAGTGGGAGATTACCAATTCTCTTATCATGGGTTGGTTGATACACTCTATGGTTCCGGAGATTGGTGAGGGATATTTGTCTATGGACACAGCACAGGATATTTGGGAGGCTGTGGCCACTACATATTCCCGCAAAGGTAATTTCTCACAGAATTTTGAGTTACGACGCTCTATTTACCGGTCTGTTCAGGGTGAGATGACTATTCTCCAGTATTTTACTTTCCTTAGCAATGGGTGGAAGCGACTTGATTATCTTTAAGACTACAAGCCTGTCTGTCCCACAGATTCTGCTGGTTACCGGAAATTTGTTGAACAAGTGCGGGTCTTCAAGTTTTTGGAAGGTTTGAAGTGGAGTTTGATCCTGTTCGGAGTCGTGTGCTTGGTATGGATGCTCTTCCTTCTCTCCAAGAAGCGTTTGCTTATGTGCAGAATAAGGAGAGTTGTCGTTCGACTATGCTTTCGGCTGTCTCTTCTGATTGATCTGCCCTAGTTTCTGCCCCTCTCGAGATGGGGATCGTGGTTCTCGCCCTCCTTCTGAGAAGGATACTCTCTTCTGTGATTTTTGTCGTCGCCCTCGCCACACCCGTGAGACTTGTTGGAAGTTGCATGGGCAACCCTCTGGAGGTTGTGGAGACTGTTCTAGTTCTCGAGGGGGTCGCTCCGGACAGGCTTGAGGCCGTGGGCCCAATGCCCGAGCCCATCATTCTGATACAGTTGAGCCACAAGCCACAGCTCTAGTTGATTCATCTGCTGATATCTCGGGGTTTTCTACTTCTGAGTTAGAGGTTGCTCTTCGCCACTTGCTAGATCGTCGGGCCTCTAGTTCATCTTCAGGTAATATTGCCCAGTCAGGTAACTTAGCTTCTTCTACAAGTGCTTTCCTCTCTCTTCAAACGTTACCTTGGATTATCGATTCTGGTGCTTCCGACCACATGTCTGGTTCTTCTGATTTGTTCTCTGTGTATACCCCTTCTTCAGGGCAGGATAAAGTTCGAATTGCTGATGGTACCATTTCTTCTGTGTCTGGGAAAGGTTTAATTCATGCCACTGCTTCTCTCCATTTATCTTCTGTCCTACATGTTCCCAATTTTAGTGTTAATCTTTTGTCTTTAAGTCGTATTACTCGGGACTTAAATTGTAGTGTGACCTTTTTCCCTGACCATTGTCTGTTTTAGGACCTTATCACGAGGAAGATGATTGGCAGTGGTAGATACGAGAATGGTCTCTATATCTTGGATCAAGCAGACAAGCTGGCTCACTCATCCATTCAGTTTCCATCTACCAAGGAAGACATCTGGCTGTGGCACCGCCGTCTTGGGCATCCATCTTTTTTGTTACTTAAGCATCTTTTTCCCTCTGTTTTTTTGAACAATAATGTTTCCGAGTTTCATTGTGAGTCGTGTCAACTTGGCAAACAACACAGAGCTTCTTTTGCTCCTTCTATTAATAAAAGTTTAGTTTCTTTTTCTTTGATTCATTCTGATGTATGGGGTCCCTCTCGTTTTGTGTCTTTAAAGGGTCAACGATGGTTTGTCACCTTTATTGATGATTGTTCTAGGACCACCTGGGTGTATCTTATGAAGGACAAATGTGAGGTGTTTTCTGTGTTTCAAAATTTTCAAAAAATGCTTTGCACTCAATTTGGGGCAGTTGTCAAAATTCTGCGTTCTGATAATGGAGGGGAATACATTGATTCTAGACTTGCCAGCTATTTTGCCACTCATGGTATTATTCATCAAACTTCTTGTACCAATACCCTTCAACAGAATGGTGTTGCCGAGCATAAAAACCGGCATCTTCTTGATATTGCACATTGTTTATCCTTTGAAATGCGCGTTCCTCGATCCTATTGGGGGGAAGCGATTCTCACTGCTGCGTTCCTCATCAATCGACTTCCTACCCAGGTTCTTCATAAACAAACTCCTCTTCAGGTTTTGTTCGGCTTCCAAGCTTCTGCTGCCTTCTCCATTCCTCCTAAAACCTTTGGGTGTATCTGCTTTGTTCATAATCATTCTCCTACCCGTAGTAAGTTAGATCCTCGGTCTCTTAGGTGTGTCTTCTTGGGTTACTCCGCCACTCAAAAAGGCTACAAGTGTTATCATCCCCCTTCTCGCAAATGGTTTGTCTCTATGGATGTGTCTTTCTTTGAATCTCAGTCTTATTTTCTCTCCTCCCCGGTGTCCCCGTCATCTCTTCAGGGGGAGCCTTGGTGTGAAGAGACTCCTGTATCACTACCATGACCGTCAGCTATTACGACTCCTGAGACTATTATTACTGATGATTCAACTATTGAGAATGCTGACTTGCCATCTGCAGTGAAAGACACCAAAGTGTATGTCAATGACAAGGGTAGACAACAAGTTACTTGGGTACAAGAGACCAATTCAGATTCTCCACTGCTATCGTCTTCTTCTGATGAGTGTCCAGAATCCTCTCCTTCTGGTGAACCTCCAGGTAACTCAATTATTTCTGATCTAGATGTTCCCATTGCTAAAAGGAAAGGGGTTAGGTCGTGTACTCAACATCCTATTTCTCATTTTGTCTCCTATACTAATCTGTCTTCTTCCTATAAAGTTTTTTTGTCTAAAGTTTCTTCTGTGAGTCTTCCTTCTAATTTTCAGGATGCTCTTTCTACTCCTGAGTGGAAGCATGCCATGATGGAGGAGATGAGAGCACTTGCTAAAAATGGCACTTGGGAATTGGCTGCGTTACCTAAGGGCAAATAACCTGTTGGATGTAAGTGGGTGTACACTGTAAAGCACAAAGCCGATGGTTCAATTAAACGTTACAAGGCTAGATTGGTGGCCAAGGGTTTTACTTAGACTTATGGAGTAGATTACGAGGAGACTTTTGCACCGGTTGCTAAGATGAATTCTGTCAGAGTCATTCTCTCCCTTGCCTCTAATCTTGACTGGTCTCTCCATCAATTTGATGTAAAAAATGCTTTCCTCCATGGAGATCTGGCATAAGAAGTGTACATGGACATTCCCCCTGGCTTTGAGGATGTTAAAACCTCAGGAAAGGTGTGCCGGTTACGCAAGTCACTTTATGGCCTTAAGCAGTCTCCTAGGGCTTGGTTTGAGAGGTTTACTCAGGCCATGCTGAGATATGGTTTCAAACAAAGTCAAGCTGATCATACTTTGTTTGTGAAACACTCATCACATGGTAAAACGACGGCCCTCATTGTCTATGTGGATGATATTGTACTCACAGGGGATGATGTTGAGGAGGTTCCTCGGCTAAAGGAGTATTTGGCTAATGAGTTTGAGATCAAAGACTTAGGCAAACTGAAGTACTTTCTAGGCATTGAGGTTGCTCGGTCCAAAGATGGTATCTTCATATGTCAATGAAAGTATGTGCTTGATTTGCTAAAAGAAACTGGAATGCTTGGAAGTAAAGCATGTGATACACCACTAGAACCCGGACTAAAGCTTAGTGAGGATGAAGGAGGCGAGCCTGTAGACAGGGGGAGATACCAGAGACTAGTGGGTAAGCTTATTTACTTATCCCATTCGCGACCTGATATTGCTATTGCAGTGAGTATGGTTAGTCAGTTTATGCATGCTCCACGTGCAACTCACTTAGAGGCGGTTATGCGGATTCTGAGATACTTGAAATCTTCCCCGGGTAAGGGTCTTTATTTCTTAAAGCATAGTCATCTCAGTGTGGAGGCATATACAGATGCTGATTGGGCTGGCTCAGTAACTGATAGAAGATCCACCTCTGGCTATTGTACCTTCGTTGGCGGAAATCTAGTTACTTGGAGAAGCAAGAAACAAAATGTTGTTGCGCGGTCTATTGCAGAGGCCGAATTCAGAGCTATGGCTCAAGGTGTGTGTGAGCTTTTATGGATTCGATTATTATTGCGAGATTTGGGGATTCATCAGACAGATTCTATGAGGCTATACTGTGACAATAAGGCCGCCATTAATATAGCCCACAATCTGGTTCAGCATGATCGGACCAAGCATGTGGAGATTGATCGGCATTTTATCAAGGAAAAGCTTACTAGTGGCGCTATATGTATGCCTTTCGTGCGGTCTGGGGATCAATTGGCTAATGTTCTTACCAAAGGATTAGGGATTAAACCATTCCGTGACATTCTCGATAAGTTGGGCATGAGAGATATCTTCGCACCAACTTGAGGGGGAGTGTTAGAATGTGTTAGGATTTTTTCTATTTTATTCTCATTCAGTCTTTATTTGCTGTAATGGGCCTTTATTTAGGCCCTAACTTATGTTTATGATTTAATATAAAAGGGTATGATTAACCACTCATACCCTAATCTTTTCTCTTCTAAAATTGACAGTAGATACGGCCGCCGCAATAGCTTAGCGGCGTTTCAAAAGCGTCGCTAAAAACATTAGACGGCATTTTTCAAAACGTCGCAAAATCTTTAACAGCCATCTACTTTTCCGTCACAATTAACATATGATGTAATGATGACGTCATTCAGTGGTGTTTTTTTGAAAAAACGCCACCTTTTTTCATTTTTAATACTTACCTTAGATGTGATGTCATGATGACAACATTTAGTGACATTTTTTTCAGAAATGCCATTTTTTTTAATTTTTTTTTTAAGAATACAACCCAATTAATTGAGAATTTATATAAATTTAACTAGGAATAGAGATTGAGAATTAACGGATAATTAATATAAAATAAAACAGATTTGCTCAAATTTAAATTACAATGCCAAATTGAAAACCATAAAAATTCTAGTTTATCTCCTTAGATATTTAACCCTACAACTTTCTAAATCTCAATCATATACTGTCAAACAGTTTGAATTTTCTTCAAATCACCCCCTCATTTTTGTTATTTAGTGCAAATCTTCAAATCTTTACTTTGCAACCAGCAGAAGTCAGTTTGTTGATACTATAACAGCTTGTTCAAAAATAAAATGAAAATGTGAGCACACCCGATCAACAGATAAACAAACTTGCAACCAAAAAAAAAAAAAAAGGCAACATTTACTTGCACCAATTCAATTATAAAGCCTGCACCCAAATTTGCAAAATCAGATCCAGAGAGAAGAAATAGTCAGCAAGATTATATAGGTTACTCATTCATGGGCCAACGCTTATTTAAGGAACAAGCTGGCCAATTTTAGAAATTACACTGCAGAGTGGAACATCACCAATTTCTCTCTCCCTCGGGATGATATCCCCAAATTCGACCTCACAAAATAAGTGAAGGAAACAACAAATTAAGTTAGAAGAAGGAAAACCAGAAGCCAAACTCATAAAAGTGAACTATTGAGAAAAAACCAAACAAACCTCAAAAGACCAATGGTGTCGGTCTAGTGAAGGAACTTCCCTGAGAATGAACAATTGCCATTGAGCCTAGTTGGAGATTAGTCACACTTTCACCTACAGTCTCCACAATTCTAAGAAGGGACAATATAATTCTTACCAGAAGCATGCACAAAAGGAATCATGAATAACTATTTCACCACAGAACACAATAAATCTAACAAACTAAACAAACCATAATTTAAATAAATTATATGTATTCTCTACCTAAATTAAACAATACGCAAAACATAATTAAAGAGGACAAATGGATCAAAAAGGGAAACAAATAAATGAAGCAACACAAGTATAACAAGGGTAAATAGAGTAAAAAGGGGATCAAAGGTTGAATAGAGGAATTTGAATTCATACCATGTCCTTTGCCCACTACATTCTGAGTAACATATTTTGAGATCTACTTAATGGCTTCCAACGATTTCCAAGATCAGCATTGTGCAACATAAGTTCGAATGCATCCCCTATGGATGCAAATTAACAAATTTCAAAATAAAAGGGGAAACATGAAGTTCTAGTTCACATGCTCAATTAAAAAATTACTTTCAATAAAATAAACTAAATCCACATCGTTATTCTTGCTCGCAGCCTATTGTCAATGTCATAAACAAGCAATTGCCCCATATTGAAACTAAACAAAAATACTAAGGTAGCGTTTGGTAACGTTTACGTTTTTGGTTTATGTTTACAAAAATTTTATAAACTGGTTTTTGTTTATTTTTAGAAAAACATAAATTACAAATGCGTTTGGTTTGAACAAAATGTTTAAAAAATTTTAAAAACATAAACTAAAAAATATGTTTGTTCAGATCTAAAATATTTATATTTATTTTTATTATTTATGACAATGAGATCACACACATTATAATTGAAAAAAAATTAATTGAAAAAAAAATTAATTGGGAAAAAAATGTTTGAAAAAAAATTATTTGAAAAAAAAAATTGAAAATACATTATTTGAAAAAAAAATTAATTGAAAAAAAATTAAAAACTGAAACCGTAAACTCATTTTTTGAGTTTACGTTTTTTCATTAAATTTATAAACTGAGACAACTATTTATAAACAAAAAAAATTATCAAATAAATTTTTATGATAGTTTTTAAAATTTTTGTAAATATAAACTGAAAACGGCATAGTTACCAAACAGGGCCTAAGCAACTTCAAATTTCAACTTCCTTGGACAATTGCTCCATGGATTATATAGAACTTTCTAAGGAAACTATAGCAACAATAAACAAGATAATAAATAAATAAGGTATAGAATAGAGAAGCATTAACTACTTCAATATCTGATTCTCTCGAATTAAAGCATGGAGTTACAAAGAATCACATAAAAAATAAATAATAAATGTTGTCGAACATGCAAAATCCTAAAAATGCAAAACAAAATAGCGCTCTAAGTCGAGAATTGGCGAGTTAAAGAGAAAATACCTCAATTGAGATGGTTTATATGATAAACATATCCAAGTCCACCATTGCTGCATCTGATAATCTATGATCAATTAGAATAAACCTTTAGATCATCTATTTTAATATGTTGTCCAAAATATGATATCAACTCAGATGTTTCAGTATTCTGATACTCTGAATTTCCTCTGGACCATTTACCATGATTTCAAGGACTGCTCAAAAGTAGGCGCTTCGTCAAACAAAAATCTGTAACAAAATTAACACTTCATAGAAATCACCACAGCAGAGATGACGAAATACAATATTATTCCACCTCAACAACTTTAATTTTAAGAATAAAACTTACAACAAAAAAAGGCTTGCTTTCATTGAGTTTGTCCTATCTACTTTTTCTTCTTCTTTCATTTCTTTGATATTTGAACCAACATTTGACAAGAACAAATAACATGAATAAAACATAATTAGTCTTAGCGAAGGCATTCTAATGGCCGACTGACACTAAGAGACCATAGCTAGGGGAACAAATGGGATTAGATACTTGGAGAGATTTTCATAACAGCTTCAAAAGCTCAAGAGACACTGATAGGTCGACCTCACATAATCTTAAAACTAAAGCTAAAACCCTCTCTAGCACCAATTAGTTTTAAGAGAGACATGGTGAAAGCAATCTTAACAGATTGAAAGGAACACCTTATGGAGAAAGATTTGGAATCATACACATAACATTGTAAATAAAATAAAATATTAATCCAATAGTACTGAATAAATTCTAAATAGGCACATCAAATATAGAGAGAGGGTGGTGTCTTTCACCATAAAGTGTAGCAGTTGTGAGGATAGTAAATGAATGTATCAACCAATCCGGTGATTTAAAGTGGAGACCCTCCAATGCCAAACAGATCACCATCATCACTCAAATCTACTGTAGATGACAGGTTAAAAGTATAACATCTAATATTCTTCAAACCTTCCAATGTGAATTTTATTCAAGCACATGATAACTGTCAAAAACATGGTGAGAAATTAAATTAGAATTTAAAACTAAAACCAACATAATTCCAAATCTTCAATACAAAAAAAAAAAAAAAAAAGGCAGCAACTCCAAATTCAACAGCAAAGACAAGCAGTAATCCCATAAGCAAACAATAAGCAATAATCCCATGTAAAAGTATATCTAACAGTAGCAGCCACCAATTAAAATAGCAACATTAAATACATGACCTCATTACTAATTTTGAGATCATAGTTTGTGCAATACCTCATTCAACCAATAGATTTAACAATTACATTGTCAAATTGTTCAAAATACGAAGCCTCATACTAAATTTCCCATATAACTGCTGCAAAGTAAAAGAAATCTAGAAGCCACAAAAAGAAACAAATCCAACGCAGCCTATAAATCAAATCCTCCATATCCTACCTGAGTAGTGCAGATATTGTTTGTGGCCTTGTCTCTCCGGATATGTTGCTCCCTTGTCCGCATTGCCATACACAGCAGATTTCTCCAAACAATTAGTAGAACATAGGCAGATTTCAATTAGATCTAACCAACCATGGAAACATAATGGTATGTTCTTTCCAAGCAAATAAAAATGAGTAAACCAAAAAAAAGAAAAAAAAAGAAAAAAGGAAAAAAGAAACCAGATCTTTATGTTCTTTTCCTAGTGGAGAGGTTGGGTACTTAAAAGGGAAAATCAACAATGTTAATATATAACTTACATCAAGAAAGAAATAGTAAATTCTTGGTTATACTTTCGAATTTCTGCCTTAAAATTGCACACACATATAACATAATAAATCATGAAAATCAGGCCAAGGAAAGACAATATATTAGTAACATCGAAAAGAACATTCAATTGATTTTTGGAAAAGAAAAATAAATCCTCAGCAATCTAAACCAGCCACTCAGCAATACAAAAGAAGCCTTATATAAAGTTAAAGGAAGTACCAAAAAGAGACTATTGTGGACCAACTTTAGATTCTTTGAAAAGCATTAATGCATCTGAAACAATAGACATTTTTTCCATGCTAGTAATTGCATCAAATAATGATCTGTAAAGGCAGATTAAAGCTTATGGAAATTAATGCATCCAAAACAATAAACATGAGTTTTCAAGGAATAAAGCTACAGATGAGAGGTTAAAAAAGATTCGATACACATCACCAGCAGAAATAACCAGGAAGAAATAGATTCCCCTTAAGCTCATTATTAAACCTGGATTACAAAATGAGAAAATGGAGGATGAAAACCAAATAGATGTTTGTAGTAAATAATCAATCATGACAGAGTGCGGACAAATGAGAGATAAAAAAACAAAAAGGAAAAAGATGAAATGTATCAGACCACGACAGAGCAGGTGTAGATTAAGAGATAATAACACTACACTTGAGAAATCTCAAATGGATCCTCTATGCATATCAAGTGACGTCATTCCCAATCCTCCTAGTCCAGTCTTTGGCTCGCTTGCTGTTAAATATGAAAGAAATAGAGGAGGCTAATAAGCAATGTTCAAATTGACACTTCAATTTTATGAAATCATTTGGAATTTTTTAAATCATACAAGCAGTTTAGCTGCAAAAGGACCTAAATAATTAATAAGTCAAAAATTTAAACCTTTTTTGGGTAAGTAAGTCATAAAATAAAGACAATGAAATTTACACGTTTACAAGGGGCATACCCCAGGCACGCCCAACAACAAATAAAAGAACAAATCTAACCAACATAAACTACCACTGCAACCCCTAAAAAGAGGGGGACAAACAAGAACAGAAATACAGAAAAATCCCAACTCTGCCCATATATCCTCTTTGTCCTCAAGTAACCCCTACCATCAGAGATGATAGATGGGAACTTGAGGTGGACATATGGGCAGAGATACACACAACATAACACCACTAAGCTAATAAACAAAAAACAGACACAGACCAAACAACAACCCTCAAGCCGAGTCAAAGATAATAATCAACCCCACAAGCCCCCAGTCCCTACTGCAGATCAAACATGGAATCCAATAAGCAACCCACTCCTCACAGCCGTGACATCCAAGCCACTTAACCCAAGCCATGACGAAGGATAAGATCTACCCCATGAGAAATCCCAACAGAGTCACATGAAGCTAGCACGATCAAAAACCATAAGCCACGGACCAGGGAGTTGAAGTGAAAAGACAGTAGCCCCTCAGCAACAAACCAATACACAGCCAACAAAATCATGAGATCAATCATCACATCCCCCAGTCCCATCCTTGGTAGATCACAAGCCTCAAACCCCACGGCAGTGGGCCCTACACTCCATGTCAGGCGTGGCAATACGATCAATTAGGACGGGTCACATGAAGACAAGAAGCAACCAGAAAATCGGTAGCTATCCTCCCGCTCATCTCCCAGTCTCTAACTCGGTTGGTTATCAAACCACTATTCCCCATAGCAGTGACTCCCCAATCACTCTTGGCGGAGATGGCTCAAAACCACCCTCATATCGAGTCACATGAGGATCACACAATCAATAATTATAAAATCATTAACTATACATGATTCGCTGCCAAGAGTCTAAACAAAAGAATAACCAAAATGAACCCAATAGTAGAGCCCATCTGCCCCAATATAGTAACTCAAAAGTTAACCCAATAACACAGCCCACAAAACATAGTGAGCCCAATAAAAACCCACTATTTTCACCAAAATTTCCAACCCACGAATAGCCCACGGCACAAAAACAAAAAACCGTGGCCCACTAACTCAGCCCACTAAATTGCATGTTTATAAATAAACCGTGGCCCACAAACTCAGCCCACTTAATTGCATGTTTATATATATAAAATATATACAGCACACATTGACTCGGTCAACAAACCAGCCCATAGTTTGTACAATACCAGCACACAAACCTGAGGGGGCGGGAAAAGAGCCTGTGCGTACGTGCGTGCGTGCGTCCCTCTGCCCCAAAACACATCAATCACGTAACTATGCCCAACCGCACCTGGGCGCGTTCACACCACTACATCTTCTTCCATACACACAGCGCATGGACTGGTTAACCGGCGCTGAAGCAAAAACCACTTCAGAGCACAACGGCGTCCCAACACACATCATGCACAGCCAAGCTTCATCCTTAGCAAAAATACAGTGACAATACACCCTGGCTACCGCCGAAGCTGACGAGCAGCGTCACCGAAGTTAACTCCAGCTGACCAGCAGCGTGCAACCCATTTCACGAAGTCAACACCAGTGACTCGCCGACATCAAATCTGCGAAACCCACCCAAACACTACACCGGCAGAACCTGGTACATTAAACCAGAGCACCACCGGCCAAACCATGATGACCACCGCCAATCACCGTGACCGACGACAATCACTATCACTTGCAATGCACAGTTCACCTAAGAACCTGCAGTTCATACTCAGAGCTCCCCAAGAACCATGAATCAAGCACTTGGACTAAAAGAACCACGAACCCAGAACATGGAAAAAGGTCACCCGAGCTTAAAACAATGGAAACCCAGTTGTGAGTCACCAAGAAAAAACCCAAATCCGCCATGGATCTCTGCCGGAACTTTACAAGCCCGAACACATGCTCACTCACTCATAGATTAACGAGTGGAGGAGCTAAACTACCTGGCCGGAGCTGCACCAGGGCCTGACCACCATGAAAATAGATGTGTAACCCATGCTCACTATTACTCAAATGATGAGTATAGGAGCTAAACCAACTGGCCAGAACAGCACCAGATCTTCACTATCTCCGGGGGGAGCTTTCTCTCTCTAGGTTCTAGAGAGAGAAGCTCTACTTTCTTCCCCTTTACAAAAATTTAAACCATGATTCATAGTTTACTAAAGAAAAAATGTGGTACCAATGCACAAGACCTGGGAGTGGTAGTGGATAGGCAACCTTCCCCAATTTATTTATTTATTTTATTTTTGTACAGGCTAATTTCCATGACTCAAATTGAGCGATTAACACTTGCCATCACTCCATACTAATTCATAACTTATTACCTTATGCTCATACATTTTCTTTATAAATATATAGGATAAAGTTCTTTTAGCCCTCAATTTTTATGAAAAGGATCTAGTAGGTTGGGTAGCTTTTGCTATATTTTTTTTCCATTTGGATTTTTTTGTCCTCCTAATGTTTTTGGGCATCCCAAAAAAATAGTTTTTATATATATATATTCCAAGGAATGAACAAAAGAAATGGACCAAACACTACACTTGACATGACATGATCTTCCATTCTATGAACATGTACAGTTCACATATCATGCTTGAAATTAAAACCGAGTTCCCGTGAGATATAGAGTGTCTACTTACCTGAGTATGCTTCCTGTTCGAATAGATATAACATCATTTGCATAATCATGACAATATGCCCAATAATTGAAGAATGCCCATACCAATTGAGCAATACTTTCCCTATTACGTGATCCAAACCCAGAAAGTTTTTCAACTTCATCAAAATAAGCACATTCAATATTGTCAACAGTAACAGCATAGGTTCTTTCCATTCCCTGGAAAAGCACAAGCAGGGCACGAATTAAGGAAAGACCAACTAAATCAACATAAGAAAATTTCATGAGTACATTTACTTTTAAGGCTAATCTTCTCCTTAGAGTACATTCTAAAGGAGATTCATAACATAAAATGTAATGGAAGACTAGCAGAATGGTTGCTATATTAATAAGAGTACAAAACACTCCCTTGAATATCAGGAAGCACCAGATTATCATCAGTGAATGATAAATTCACTTATCAAGATACTGCTATACCAGTCTATCAAAAAAAAAAAAAGCAACAACAACAGATTAGCAGAATTTCCCAATCTCTCAATAGAAAATAGACGATTCAGAACAGTCTAATCCACACCTGTTCGAGTTTTCTTGGAACAGAAAAGCGTATCATTTCATCGGCAGGTTTCCAGCCAGGTACTGGTGAGAACGATTTTGTAGTTGCAGAGGAAAGCTCTTCCGGTGCTGATGGTGGTGGTTCGGCAATGAAGACGGCATCGACGGCATTGGATTAGGCGGCAACATCCTCACCGCACCACCACCGCCGGCGGCGGCAGCGACTCCATCGTCATCGTCATCGTCATCATTCGCGCTCCTCTGAACTGTCCTCACCACCATCTTCTCTATTGCTCCCGTAAATCAACCTATCTCCTCTCATCCTCTTGCTCCAACTCGCCCGATCTTGGTCCCGGTTCCTATCTCAATCCTTCTTCACTCAACTGGTCCATCTTCCTATGCAAAATTATCATAATCAGAATCAAGAGAAACAAAATACCGTCAAGAAATTTCAACCAAATTGATTCAAGAATCGATGGATTTAGAATTAGATCTGAACAAATAATCGAAATCGAACCAGTGAATCTCAAGGAGAATGAGGAGAGACACAGAAAACCCTAGATCTAGGATGGTGAGAGAAAACGATGAGAGAGAAATGGAGATAGAAAACAAAATGAAGGAAGAGAAATGGATACCGAGGAGACGGAGCACCGTTATAAAAGTGAATACGTGTTTACAAGAGAGGATAACGCGTGTCTTTTAATTTTACTTTATGTGTTCCACAGCGTTTTTCAAAAAACGTTGTTCAACCAACGTGGTTATAGCCACTTTTTGTTGTAGTGAGCACTACTCCATGGTTGATATTGTCATCACGGGGGTATTATTGGTCGGAGCTCTAGCTTTGGAGATTTATGCAGTCATTTTGTTAGTATTCTCTGATTGGGCGATGCTTTGGCTAATTATGCACAGCAGAGGCAAATGGGTAATCCGATTGTCGCAGAAATTTCCTTGGTTTTTTGAAAAGAAGTGATCTAAAAAGATGGGGCAAATCGATCTATTCGAAGAGGAAGACAAGCGTCCAAAATGTATCTATTGGAATAGGTACATGCATACGACTAGTGTGGCTATCCCTCGGACCCTATATCCCATGATTTTACAATTTATTAAGCGTGCCGCATCTACAGACAACTTAATTGACCAAATTAAGTACAGACAATTAATTTGTCTTGAGGGGTACTTTGGCTCTACAGATTTTCATGAGCAAATTATTATTATGCGCATCATAACAGATATATGCTACCGTTATGATGATACATACACTTCCCAAAATAGTGCTAAGTCATGTGGACATCATGATGACAAGAAAACATGCAAAACTCTATCAAATTACATGATGTATCTACTCCTCACCAGCCGCTCGTCGTTGCCAGTCGTTGTGTCGGATACTAGGTTGATGCTTTTGATAAGCTATGCCCATGGTTGTTTCAGGTATATTACGATTTTTGTTTCAGGTATATTACCGATGTTATCACTGCAAGAAATTATGATTTGAGACAAAAAAAAATTAGGGACAATATTGTTTGGTTTTGGTTTTCAAAAAACACTTTTGAGAAAATTTTATTTTTTTATTTTTCATATATATATATTTATTTTCAATGAATTTTTTTAAATATTTTAAACAAATTTTTTTTTAAAAATTTTTTAGATATACCTAATATAAATACACTTAAAAAATATAATATTTGTGAAAAAGATCTTTAAAAAATTCACTAAATACCAAAAATAAAAAAAATGAAAATTCAAAACATTTTTCGTATTTTTGTGTATTTATTAATTTTTTAAAATATTTGTTCACAAATATTTTATTATTTAGATACATCTACCTAATGTGCATTTAAAAAAATAACAAAATGGCTTAGGTGCCGTTTGGTAACACTTACGTTTTCAGTTTTTTGTTTATATTTACAAAAATTTTAAAAACTCAAATAAAAACTTGTTTGGTAAAATTTTTGATTTATAAATCAGCGGTCTCAGTTTATAAATTTGGCCAAAAAATGAAAACACAAAAAATGTGTTTCCGTTTTAAGTTTTGAGTTTTTTTTTTATTTTTTTACCACCCAACACTAGCCACCACCCGCCATCATTTTCAACCACTGTCTTCCGCCACCACCACGCACCACCCACCCCCCACCACCACCTGCCACCACCACTCACCACCCACCTGTCACCACCACCCACCACCCGCCACCACCAGCCACCAGCCACCACCAGCCACCACCCACCTGCCACCCACTCGCCACCACTACCTACCCCTCGCCACCACAACCGCCACCACCACTACCACCACCACCCACCACCCACCTGCCATCCACCCGCCACCACCCACCACCCGTCACTACTATCCACCGCCCGCCACCACTACCCACCACCTACTTGCCACCATTGCTCACCACCCACCTGCCACCACCATCCACCACCACCAGCCACCTGCCACCTACCCGCCACCACCACTCACCCACCACCACCACCACCATCACCAACCACCCACCTGCCACCACCACCCACCACCACCACCACTCATTCGCTACCACCTACCACCCGCTACCGTCACCCACCCACCCACCACCACCACCACCCGCCATCTGCCACCCACCTGCCACCGCCACCCCGCCACCACCACCACCACTACCACCACCCACTTGCTACCACCTGCCACCGTCACTCACCCACCACCCACCCGTCACCACCCATCCACCACCACCCGCCATCCGCCACCCACCTGCCACCACCACCACCACCCACTCGTTACCATCCACCAGCCGCCACCGTCACCCAGCCATCTACCCACCCACCTACCACCACCACCCTCCACCACCACCCACTCACCCACCACCACCCGCCACCACCACCCGCCATCTGCCACCCACCTACCACCACCACCCGCCACCACCTGCCACCTGCCACCGTCACCCACCCACCCACCCACCCACCCACCCACCATCACCACCCACCAGCCACCCGCCACCACCCACCACCACCCGCCACCTGCCACCACCTGTCACCGTCACCTACCCACCCATCCACCCACCCACCACCCGCCACCCGCCATCCGCCTGCCACCACCACCCACCACCCGCCACCACCACCACCACCACCACCACCACCACCACCACCCACACACTACCATCCACCAGCCGCCACCGTCACCCACCCACCCACCTGCCACCACCACCACCACCACCACCACCACCACCCACTCGCTACCATCCACCAACCGCCACCCGCCACCGTCACCCACCCACCCACCACCACCACCTACCGCCCCCAGCTGCCCGTCACCCACCGTCACCACTTTTCACCACTGTCTTCCGCTACCACTTGCCATTTCTCACTCTTTTTTATATTTTTAAAATTTTTTAAACATTTTGTCAATTACCAAACGCGTTTGTAGTTTATGTTTTTCTAAAAATAAACAAAAACCA
>JAXFYN010001333.1:0-33892 GCA_036172215.1 Camellia granthamiana | reverse complement strand
AATATTTTGGGAATTGGTTAATAATTTTTAAATGATGTTGCTTCTTAAACATGTTGGTTTCATAAGGATCTATGGTTTTCTAAAGTTAATGGACAAATTTTAATGGCTGAAGGTTTTTTTTAAAAGTGTTCAAATAGTTTTTGAGAAAATGTACTCTACTTATGATATTTTGAAGTCATAAAACGTCACTCTACTATATGGTATCACCCTGCATGCATGATCATTTCTATCTGTGTGTTAGTTATTGATTGAGAACTATGAGATTCCTACTGGGCATTAGTGCTCACCCCGTTGTTGTTTTACCTTTTTACAGGAAGAAAGTTTGGATTCTTTGATTGAAGAGTTGAGAAGTCCATGTGTTTTTTTATATGTAATTTCACTGTAGATGTGATGGATCCTGTAATTGTATTTTATTCAATTACAGCTTCACAGTAGGAGATTGGCATGTATTGTTGACATTGTAATTTTCATTGAGAGAGAAATAACATGTGTCATTGTATTCCTATTACTCAAGTGTAATAGATATTTGTATATGTATAAATATATATATATATATATAGACCTAAATTTACAGGCTTTGGTAATGTTTTCGAGTAATTAAAATTCAGGGCGTAACAAACAGAGGCAGTAGTGAAGAGATGCGATGTTGTAATGGTAGATGGAAGTGTTAGGGGACGGGGTAGGCCTAGATTAACGTTGGTTAGTGTTGTAAATAGAGATATGGACCTACTTAATTTAACTAACGAAATGGCCTTTGATAAGGTCGCGTGGAAAACAAGGATTCATGTAGCCGACCCCATTTGATGGGGCTTAAGGCTTGGTTTGGTTTGGTTTGGCCTATTTACATATCTTTATTAATGATTCTAATATTTCAATTGGTATCATATCTAGATTGTCATTAGTTCAAGTTGTGTGAGTGCGAATTTTTGGAGGTTACTGAAGTATGTCTATGGCTATGGCACAAAGGTTTGCTCAACTTGGAGAAGAAATCGAACGCATTGAGAACCAGCTCCGTGAATGCCGGAGGCTCCTCTTTGCCTTTTGGCGATACCTACCAAAAGACCAAATAATAAGGAAAGCCGAGCTCAGGCTCCAAATGCTACGAGCTGCACAACACTCGTTCATTCTCTCATTGGCATTGTGGTTTCGCGGTAGCCTAAGAAATTAACACGTGCTTATCTTTTCGTGTTTTGTAATCGAGCAAGACACTTTCTTAAGAAATAAAATAATTGCGCTTGTTTTTGGGTGGAAGTAGTTTGTTTGTTGTGCTTTCTAGTCTAGTGTAATCAATAATCGTAAAAGCTTTTATATCTACTAATAAGGAAACAATTTACCCTCTCCCTAGTAACTTACGTCAACAAACTCATGCAAAAAAAAAATGAAGAGCATCCCAAATAAAAGAAGAGGCCGTTTATTTATTATTTTAGAATTTTTTTGTTTTTTCTATTTGTTATAATTAATGATTTGTTGACCGTTAGAAAATAGTCTCTCAAATATCATATTCGGACATCGCTACAACTGCGCTGGTTCCACTCCCACTTACCAGGACCTCTGAGGGAAAAACCCTGTAACGTCCTCAAAATATTAACATTAATCCCAACAATAAAAACATGCTAATATATAAGAAATTCACATCTTTCCATTCACCAGAGTCTTATTACAAGAGTATCACATGTTAACAACAAAAGTAAATGCCCTAAGGGCTTACAGCTTTCCAAGTTAACACTTGGTTACACAAAAGTAGAGTACTAACTCATTTACACATAAAGCCCTTGGCTTGAATTTACATGTAATACAACAAAAGGAAAGACAACCAAAAAGTCTGTCCGCCACTAGCCTCCCAAGCTAAGTCCTTGGAGGTGGCATGCTTCCTGTACCTGAAAATGATGTTCCCATATAGAGTGAGCCACAGCCCAGTAGAAATATACTAAACCAATTATGAACAATGACTAAAAGATTAACATTTGATAGATGGTCAACACTTTTACATTCATTCATAACATAACACAATTCCAAGACACATAAGTCTATATTTCCTTTCATTTCCATTTCCTTTCCTTTTTCTTGCCATTTCATAACCTTGGCTCAGAACCTGGCCAAACATCACACATGAGACAAACACTCATGCCAACACTTTTCACTTCATCAAAGATAAACATAAAAGTTATATCAATACTTCCAACGACAAGCATATCCGCTCTGTCAATACACTTCTAGATAGGCATACCCGCTCTATCTACGGAGTTCATCCCCTATCTCCTCCCAACAACATCCGGTTTAGAGGTTCATCCCCTATCTTCCCCTAAACCGTGGAGTACATCCCCTATCTCCTCCAACACAACACAATGCATATAAACAACAATTATATACATCACAAATCAACACAATTAATTATCCAAATTAATCAATCAATGTAATTAGGGCATTCTCCATAATTAACATCACAACCCTTAGGTTCCAATTTTCTTAATGTTTCAACATTAATTCCATGTTTCTATACCAAACATGCTTCTAGGTTTATCATAGATGAAAACCCCTAACTTTTGTAAAATTACACAATGGCCCAAAGTTTCCCAAAATCACACAACAACCCCCAACATATCAAAATGCTAAAATTTAAAGACAAAACTCATAAAGAGGAGTAGGATATCCCTACCTCAAGAGATGAGTTCCAAAGGAGATGATGCCCAACACCCAACTTGCTCCAAAACCAAATTTGTTCCGATTAAAACGAAGCCCAAGTCACCCTCTATCTTTTTAACAAAGGCCTTAGGGTAGGAAATCACCCTAGGTAGATCAAATCTTAGAGAGAAGTAAGGTTTTTGAGTGAGAAGCTCTGAAAATGGCGTTTTGGGTAAAGTAAGAGAGAGAAGATAAGTCAAAAAGTGATTTAAAATGCCCAGTCTCACTCAGTTATACGACAGGTCCGCTCGAGCGTGAGACACTCCGCTCGAGCGTAAAGACACAAAACACATGGTCCGCTCGAGCGCAACATTGTCCGCTCGAGCGCCAAGACACAGACACAAAGTTCTTCCGCTCGAGCGTAGATACCAGTCCGCTCGAGCTCAGGTCTCCCCTCCCAGAACTCTCACCAAAAAATACACTGTCCGCTCGAGCGCAACATCCCCGCTCGAGCGCAACCAGCTCGAGCGCACCAAACCCGCTCGAGCGTAGGAACCACACTTGCAGAAGTTTTGCAGGTGCACAAAATACTGGACGTATGCATTCTCCGCTCGAGCGCCACAATCCCCGCTCGAGCTCACAAGCAACACAACCTCTCCGCTCGAGCGTGAACATCTCCGCTCGAGCGGACCAGCCAAAACCTGGGCAACTAGACTTTGTTCCTAAGCTCAACCAACCTGTAACAAACCTGCCCAACACATCCTATAACTCAAGTACAAAGCAAGAAAGGATGTAAATAAGACAATACTCAACCACCAACACCCACGGACACATGTCCGGATTACTGTACAACAAGGGGCAAACCCGGGATCGCTATAACCTCCCCCCCTTAAAGAATTTCGTCCCCGAAATTTAGGACAAGTTTTTGAAAAGCAAGTTTTCCTCTCTTTTAAACAATGTTATACCACAACATTTCACAATTCGACCCATTCCCGGTCATTCCATCTCTTATCAAGAGGCATTCTACAACATATACATTTCGACATGCATTCTCTTTTCATCTCAACCATTTCCAACACACATGGTTCACAATTCATATCATAAGCAATAATCATGATACAATTCCATTTCTATAATATAGCCAACACATGCAATATTATAATCAACTCCCATAACAAGGCAAGTTCTACAACATTTACATTAACCAAAACATGCACCATGTTTCTCAATTTAAGACATTTTTTAATACTCTTAAATTTCATTACAATTACACAATTGCAATACTTGATTACACATCAACAAACAAGTCCGGATATTTCTCGCGGACTCCCAACTCACGTTCCCAAGTGGCCTCCTCCACTCCGTGATATTTCCACAAAACCTTAACCAAAGGGATGGTCTTGCCACGCAGGACTTGATCCCGCCTATCCAAGACCCGAACCGGTCTCTCCTCATACGAGGCATCCTCATCTACCTCTAAGTCGGTCCAATCCAACACATGTGATGGATCCGGCTCATACTTCCGAAGCATACTCACATGAAACACATCATGAACCCCGAATAACTGTGGCGGCAAAGCCAAACGATAAGCAACCTCGCCAATCCTCTCAAGAATCTCAAAAGGACCAATAAACCGAGGGGATAACTTCCCACTCTTCCCAAACCTCATCAAACCCTGTCTAGGTGATATCTTCAGAAACACATGATCACCTATCTCAAACTCCAATGGTCTCCTCCTACGGTCAGCATAAGATTTCTGACGACTCTGGGCTGTAACAAGCCTCCTACGGATAAGCTCAACTTTCTCCGTCGTCTCCTTAACCAACTCCGGACCCAACAAAGGTGCATCACCCACCTCGGTCCAACAAACTGGAGACCTACAAGGTCGGCCATACAAGGCCTCAAACGGTGCCATACCGATACTAGACTGAAAACTGTTGTTGTAGGCAAATTCTACCAATGGTAAGTGCCTCTCCCACGTCCCACTGAAATCAAGGACACAACCCCGAAGCATATCCTCGAGGATCTGAATAGTACGCTCGGACTGCCCGTCAGTCTGAGGATGATAAGCTGTACTAAAGGTCAACTTAGTACCCAAGGCACTCTGCAAACTCTGCCACAACCTAGCAGTAAAACGAGGATCTCTATCTGAGACGATCGTCACTGGGACCCCGTGCAACCTCACTATGTCCCGAATATACAAGTCGGCAAGATGATCTACTGAATCTCTCACGCGCATAGGAATGAAGTGCGCCGACTTAGTCAACCGGTCTACAACCACCCAAATAGCATCACTACTCCGCTGAGTCCTCGGAAGACCTACAACGAAGTCCATAGTGACATGCTCCCACTTCCACTCGGCAATAGGCAAGGGTTGTAACAAACCCGCTGGCCTCTGATGCTCGGCCTTCACTTGCTGGCAAGTAAGGCACTTGGACACGAAAACTGCCACATCTCTCTTCATACCCCGCCACCAAAACTGGCGACCCAAATCCCGGTACATCTTAGTACCTCCCGGATGCACCGCAAGGCGCGAATGATGAAACTCTCGGAGTACTTCCTCTCGGCAAGACTCCGGTACAAACAAACGGTCTCGGTATCTCACACTCAGGTCGGGATACACTGCCAGACCCTTCTCAACCTTCCCACTGGAGATCTTCTCTCGGAGGGATTCTACCTCAAGGTCACCTCTCTGTGCCTCTAACACTCGAGTCACAAGCGTAGGCTGCGCAACAACAGAAAACAAGGCCGCAGCCTCAACGGGTTCGCTCAAAAGCAAATCAAACTCTCCAATGGCCCCCAACATCTTCCACTCCCGGATGGCTACACAAGCTACATCACTAATGGATTTCCTGCTAAGGGCATCGGCCACAACATTGGCCTTCCCCGGGTGATAATGCAACTCGAAGTCGTAATCCTCAATGAACTCCATCCACCTCCTCTGCCTCAAATTCAAGTCTTTCTGTGAAAACAGATATTTCAGACTCTTATGATCCGAGAATACCTCGAATCTCTCACCATAAAGGTAGTGCCTCCAGATTTTCAAGGCAAAGATCACAGCCGCTAACTCTAGATCATGCGTAGGGTAATTCTTCTCGTGAATTTTCAACTGACGTGAGCCATAAGCTACCACTTTCCCCTCTTGCATCAACACACAACCCAAACCCTCTCGTGAGGCATCACAATAGACTGCATAACCCAACCCTCTCTCCGGAATAATCAAGACCGGAGCGGTGGTCAGTCTAACTTTCAACTCCTGGAACGACTTTTCACAAGTCTCACTCCATACAAAGCTGACTCCCCTCCGAGTCAACCTGGTCAACGGCGAAGCTAACCTGGAGAAATCCTTCACAAACCGGCGGTAATACCCAGCTAATCCCAGAAAACTGCGGATCTCAAACACACTCTTAGGCTGTGCCCAATCTTGCACTGCCTCAGTCTTGGATGTATCAACAGACACCCCTTCCCCGGAAACCACATGGCCTAAGAACTTGACCTCCCTTAGCCAAAACTCACACTTCCCAAACTTGGCGTACAGCCTATGGGCTCTAAGCAACTCAAGCACCACTCTCAAGTGTTCCTCGTGCTCCTCCTCTGAAGGTGAATAGATAAGAATGTCGTCCACGAAGACGACTACAAAATGATCCAAGAATTCCCGGAAGATCCGGTTCATCAAGTCCATAAAGACTGCCGGTGCGTTGGTAAGCCCAAATGGCATTACCAGAAACTCATAATGGCCATACCGCGTACGGAATGCCGTCTTCGGAATATCCTCCTCCCTGACCCTCAACTGGTGGTAACCCGATCTCAAATCTATCTTAGAGAAACAACGGGAACCCTTCAACTGGTCAAACAAATCATCTATACGGGGCATAGGATACTTATTCTTAACCGTAGCCCGATTCAACTTCCGGTAGTCAATACACAATCTCAAGGCACCATCTTTCTTCTTAGCAAAGAGTGCCGGCGCTCCCCACGGTGAAACACTAGGGCGAACAAAGCCCTTATCTAGCAATTCCTGGAGCTGAACTTTCAACTCAACCAACTCTGCTGGAGCAAAACGGTAAGGTGCCATAGAAATCGGCGCCGTGCCGGGCACTAAATCGATAGAGAACTCAATCTCTCGGTGAGGTGGCAAATCAACAAGGTCCTCAAGAAAAACATCCGAGTACTCACAAACTACCCTCGGCAACACAATCTGGGTCTCATCACACTCACCACTCTCAAAGCTAGCAAGTAAACCACTAAGCTCATTCCGCCCTCGCGGACCATACCCCGGTGGCACAATACTACCAACCCGGTCTCCCAAGAAATGGAAATACTCCCCGCTCACGGTACAACAAGTAACCCTCTGGCGGTAATAGTCAATAACAGCTCGGTATGACGATAACCAGTCCATACCCAAAATAACATCAAAGCCCTTCATGGGCATGACTACAAAAGGAAACGGAAGTCTATGATCATCAACCTCTATATCACAACCTCTACACCCGTGTTTCAAAATCAACTCACCCCCAATAGGTGACACTACGCAAATAGGAGATGCTAACAGTGCTAACTCCAATTCCAACACAGATGCAAATGCAGCAGATACAAACGAATGAGACGCACCCGTATCAATCAATACACTAGCAACCGAATTGCAAAACAGAAAGGTACCTCTCACTACTGATGGAGCCGGTACAAGATCCTGCGCGGTAACAGCATACACGCGCCCTGTAGGCCCCTGATCCACCTGCTCGCCTCTCGGAGCATAGGACTGCTGCACTGACTGGGACGACGAAGCCCCCGGATTGGCCCTCGAGGCCTGCACAGACTGAGCTGGCTGAAACCCATGCGTCTGTCTAGAACCAGACGCTCCTGAAGTGGCACTCAACCGTGGGCAATACCTTTTCATGTGCCCAGGCTGTCCACACTGAAAACAAGACAAGGGCTGCCCCCTGCCCGAACTCTGACTCTGCGGTCTAGCTGACGAAGAAGCAGCTCTCTGACCCCCGCCCTTCTGCGGGCAAACTGAAGCCTTGTGACCCGGCTGGCCACACTTGAAACAGGTGAACTCTCCCTGACTGCCCCTCCCGGAGCCTGCACTCGGTACTGGGAAAGTCGACCTAGTCAAACCACCCTGGGACGGCTGAGGGTTATAACCCCTCTGCCTCCTACCATCACCCTGTCCCTCTTGGCCCCTCTTGGAGCCTGCATGTTTCTCCTCCTCTCCCTCCTGCATCATCAGCTCCATATGAGCTGCAGCATCCACCAAATGCCTGTAGTCCCGAATGTAGGGTCCACCAACTTTCAACTTGAGATCCCATCTCAACTTCCGCTCAAACTCGTAGCAACGGCGCTCCTCTGTCGCCACAAGTTCAGGTGCAAACCTGGACAAGCTAGTAAATGTAGCCTCAAACTCGGCCACAGACAAACCCTCCTGCTTAAGCCGGCTAAACTGATCCCTCAGCCTCTCTCTAGCCACAGCAGATAAAAACCTCTCCTGGAAAGCATTCACAAACGCCTCCCAAGTACCACCAACACGAGCTTTCTCATACTTCCACCATTGACCTGCATCTCCCTTCAGCTGGAAGGATGCCAAGGTCACTTTCAATGCTCCGTCCTCAATGCCTAGCATCTCGAACGTTTTACTCATCTGTTCTAGCCACTCGTCTGCCTTCAGTGGCTCCTTAGGATCCCCAATAAACTCCTCCGGGTTAGACCGGAAGAACTCCCTCTTCAAGAAGGAAGGCCCTGCCTCAGCTGCCTGATTCCCTGCTCTAAGAATACCCAGAGGCCCTGCTATCTCCTGGGCCAAGGCACTCATGGCCTGCTGACCCGCTGGTTCGGCCACATTGGCCTGACCAACCCCCTCCTGAACTGCCGGAATCTCCTCCGGTAATGGCACCTCCTGCCTCCTAGGCCTACCACGCCTACCACCTCTTGCTCGTCCTGACATCCTAATAAAGGTAACACAGAACGTTAGCACATTCATAAACGTGCCAAAACTAAACACTCACGTCCTAATGCATGGACAACTGTAATTCATTCCACGTAAGCACATAAACACATAAGCACTTACGAATTTCATTTCCGGATAATGATAGTCCCAAGGCGTTACTAGAGTACCGGTCAGAAACAGCATTGATCAAGTGCTTTTCCAACAAGACTCCCAGAAACCCAAAGATCCAATCAACATCCTAGAAATTAAATCCCATACCCAAATAATCACATAAGCATGTTATCACATAAGCATAACAGTACACTTAAGTCTCTATTAAGCGAGACAAACCCATTGTGATCCTAATCACTTCCCACGTACCCAAAGTATTCGAACCCGGTACGCTCTGATACCAAGTTGTAACGTCCTCAAAATATTAACATTAATCCCAACAATAAAAACATGCTAATATATAAGAAATTCACATCTTTCCATTCACCAGAGTCTTATTACAAGAGTATCACATGTTAACAACAAAAGTAAATGCCTTAAGGGCTTACAGCTTTCCAAGTTAACACTTGGTTACACAAAAGTAGAGTACTAACTCATTTACACATAAAGCCCTTGGCTTGAATTTACATGTAATACAACAAAAGGAAAGACAACCAAAAAGTCTGTCCGCCACTAGCCTCCCAAGCTAAGTCCTTGGAGGTGGCATGCTTCCTGTACCTGAAAATGATGTTCCCATATAGGGTGAGCCACAGCCCAGTAGAAATATACTAAACCAATTATGAACAATGACTAAAAGATTAACATTTGATAGATGGTCAACACTTTTACATTCATTCATAACATAACACAATTCCAAGACACATAAGTCTATATTTCCTTTCATTTCCATTTCCTTTCCTTTTTCTTGCCATTTCATAACCTTGGCTCAGAACCTGGCCAAACATCACACATGAGACAAACACTCATGCCAACACTTTTCACTTCATCAAAGATAAACATAAAAGTTATATCAATACTTCCAACGACAAGCATATCCGCTCTGTCAATACACTTCTAGATAGGCATACCCGCTCTATCTACGGAGTTCATCCCCTATCTCCTCCCAACAACATCCGGTTTAGAGGTTCATCCCCTATCTTCCCCTAAACCGTGGAGTACATCCCCTATCTCCTCCAACACAACACAATGCATATAAACAACAATTATATACATCACAAATCAACACAATTAATTATCCAAATTAATCAATCAATGTAATTAGGGCATTCTCCATAATTAACATCACAACCCTTAGGTTCCAATTTTCTTAATGTTTCAACATTAATTCCATGTTTCTATACCAAACATGCTTCTAGGTTTATCATAGATGAAAACCCCTAACTTTTGTAAAATTACACAATGGCCCAAAGTTTCCCAAAATCACACAACAACCCCCAACATATCAAAATGCTAAAATTTAAAGACAAAACTCATAAAGAGGAGTAGGATATCCCTACCTCAAGAGATGAGTTCCAAAGGAGATGATGCCCAACACCCAACTTGCTCCAAAACCAAATTTGTTCCGATTAAAACGAAGCCCAAGTCACCCTCTATCTTTTTAACAAAGGCCTTAGGGTAGGAAATCACCCTAGGTAGATCAAATCTTAGAGAGAAGTAAGGTTTTTGAGTGAGAAGCTCTGAAAATGGCGTTTTGGGTAAAGTAAGAGAGAGAAGATAAGTCAAAAAGTGATTTAAAATGCCCAGTCTCACTCAGTTATACGACAGGTCCGCTCGAGCGTGAGACACTCCGCTCGAGCGTAAAGACACAAAACACATGGTCCGCTCGAGCGCAACATTGTCCGCTCGAGCGCCAAGACACAGACACAAAGTTCTTCCGCTCGAGCGTAGATACCAGTCCGCTCGAGCTCAGGTCTCCCCCTCCCAGAACTCTCACCAAAAAATACACTGTCCGCTCGAGCGCAACATCCCCGCTCGAGCGCAACCAGCTCGAGCGCACCAAAACCCGCTCGAGCGTAGGAACCACACTTGCAGAAGTTTTGCAGGTGCACAAAATACTGGACGTATGCATTCTCCGCTCGAGCGCCACAATCCCCGCTCGAGCTCACAAGCAACACAACCTCTCCGCTCGAGCGTGAACATCTCCGCTCGAGCGGACCAGCCAAAACCTGGGCAACTAGACTTTGTTCCTAAGCTCAACCAACCTGTAACAAACCTGCCCAACACATCCTATAACTCAAGTACAAAGCAAGAAAGGATGTAAATAAGACAATACTCAACCACCAACACCCACGGACACATGTCCGGATTACTGTACAACAAGGGGCAAACCCGGGATCGCTATAAACCCCTATTCCAGGAGTCTTTCAATTCACTTTTAGATGAATGAAAGATAGTCATTGAATTCACCAGCTCCGGCTGAATGAAGGGGCTGGATATATGCATTTTTACCCTCACATCATCATAGGAATTTAGATTGGAAAGTGCTTAGATTGGAAGGGATAACACATTAATTAATAGATATGCAATGAATACAGCAGATTTTCACATAATGAAACAAAACACATGTGAGATAAAAGGTAGGTCCACCATATATGGGAACCACTCTTTGTGTCATATATCTCTATTCACCTAGATTTACTCGTGTATTAATAAGTTGGTTGTGGATCCTCGTGTGTGGTTCCATATTGTTAGGCCGCCTAGACTCTTATTCAAATTTTTAATAGGTAGAAGCTCATGCGATCACGACTGAGAGGGTAATTTGTGTAATCAAATTGGGCCGAGCTAGATAAAATCCTCTTTGGAAGTTGGGCCGCGCAATGGGCCGAGATAAGAGCTTGTGTAGCTCGGTCTTGGGCTAAGCAGACACTAAGCTGGTCAGAAATATGTTGCTAGGGCTTGGACCTAGCTATCTGAAGGTAGTCCTTTAACGCACCGAGATGTTGTCAATAAAGAGGGTCGAGCTATTTGTAGCTCGGCAGGGTGCTATCCTATAGCTAGGGTTATCATGGCTTTGCCAAGGGGAGCACAGAGCCGAGATAGCTTGGTTGATCGCAGCGATTGCCGAGCTAAAGAGTTTGAACCATCTCACCTGGTTGGTAGTGAGAAGGGTGTTGCTTATCCTTAGGAATGTGATTCGTAGGAGGATTTTGCTAAGGAGAGATCGAGTTGTACTAGGATTGTGCCACGCAGAATCTATAAGAGCTCATAAAAGAACCTATGCACAGGTATTGCAATTCATACTCTTGAATACACAGAGCTTTTGTGTCTATTGTCTACTTGCTGACTTGGGCATTGGAGGGGTTTCCGGCACACACCCATCGGCTAGCTTACACTTGTGTTTATAATTTGAGCAAGTTTATAATATTACCCTTAAAATTACGACACTTGTCACTTATGTACGTATTTTTCATTAAAAACGTTAATAATTGTAATCAATTGGACTAAATTAAAATAAAATTATAAATTCAGGATCAAAATTGAGCAAATTAAAATTGCAAGAACTAAAATGATACAAGGACCAAAAATATAGGGACTATTAACATAATTTGCTCTTGATCGTAAAGATATAGTATTTGATAACATTGATGTTATTTTTATTTTTTATTGGTATATAACATTAATTGTAAAGAAATTGATGTTAGGATTCGGATCAAATGGGCAAAATATATTAAAAATCTTAAAAGGTATCTCTGACAATACCTAAATGATATTATCTCTATTTTCATCTTACTAATTCATTTCATCTGCCTAATCTAAATAAAAACAAAAGGAAAAATTAGGTTGATTGATTCTGTAGATACATATATATATATATTTATATATCCTTACAAAATTGCTATATATAAATTGGTTTTTTAACTTCATTTTCTTATCATTGGATACAAAGACACATATCACATATTTATTTATTAATATAGACTCTTGTAATAATAAAAAATTAGTGAAAAATTAGTTTATGAATAACATTATTCGTATGTCTACTATTTATTAACTCTGTTTTATTATTGAGTTTTGTAATCCATACAAAACCTCAAAATAATTTTTCAAACGCAAAAGCAACCACAATAAATAATGACGGCCATGAGATCCGTTGCTGAAGAGACCGAATAACTCGTATTGCTCATAGATTATTCAAAAGAGAACCAAAATGTAGTACACTCTCATTTCATATGGGTTTTTTGGTTACATTTAGTGTACACTTGAATGAGCACCAATACAGCAACAATGAGTCCCACCGAGTGTATTAGAGACACACAGAGATTCAATTGGAGACACCATATTTGATTCTGGAATGGTTTGACACTGTCCACATTTGTTTTGCAATTGCTTTTGGTAAAACCACAATCACTGCTCTGTCCATCTATAGTTTCCAACACCCAAAAATGAAAAAAATTGTAACAACTCATTAGAAACCTAAAATACTAGTAACTAAAAATTACAAAATCAACCCCGAATCACATAAGCTCTCACAATCGTATTGTGTGATCTTTAAACTTGTGAGAACTTTACCCTTTTAATAGAAATAATATTAAGTATCATAAAAAATATATGATGAAATATTTCATGAAAATTTTCAATCATTTGATCAGTGTATGGTATCTAAAAGGTGGAGAATTTTCATAAAAATTTTCATGATTTTTTCTTTTTCATGATGTCGAATATTACTCTTTTAATAATAAAACTAGAAGAGAGAGAGAGAGAGAGAGAGAGAGAGAGAGAGAGAGAGAGAGGTGTTACAAATGGATCGAGCGAAGAGGACGAGAGAGAATGAGAACAGAAGCCAATTGAAGCTTTGTTGAAGCCATTATTGTCTTAGCAATGAGATTATGAAATTATGAACAAAATGATTGGGGACATTAGCTTATTTATAGAGAGAGCAGTGCAAAATTTTTGCTCCGTCAATTCCCATAAAATCCTCCATCTTTTGATATAGGTATGAAATTATGAAAATTCAAAAATTTAATATAATGGGTTTGCATTTCTTTTTTAGTGCCTTTGGTTGCTATCATAATTTTGAGATGGCAAATCAAAATTCTAGTTGATTTGCAGTTTTTGCTCCTTTGAATGTTCCCATAGGTAGATGGTGGATGTGAAATTGATTCTCTTTCAAAACTAATTTTTATTTATTAATACTAGCAGGGCACGTGTGCTACACAAGAGTTGAAAAAAAAAAATTATTAAATTAATGTAAGTGTAAATAAAATGTATAAAATACTTTTTTTTTTTGTTAAGTTTAATAACTAAAATATTACTTTTTCGTCAGTTTTTCTTAACAAGAATAAGTAACCGATTTAGACTGTAAATAAATTACTGCCTCCACCCAAAATATTAGTCACTTATTTCATTTTTCATTGTTTCAAAATATTAGTCCATTTTCAAAACTCAAGCACTAAAATAATATGAATTTCCTATTTTGCCTGTCTTTATAATAACACCAAAAGTACAATTATGACAATTGATATTCTCCAAAAAATGTACTGTCAAAGGGTAATTTTGGAAAATTAATATTTTTAAAGTGCAATAATTGTACTACTAAAAAAAGTTAGATTTTTTGCCCTTTTTTTAAATTCATTAATAACATAGAAAGTAGAATTACGACAATTGATATTCCCCAAAAAATGTACTATCAAAGGAAAATTTTGGAAAATCAATATTTTTAAAGTGCAATAATTGTACTACTAAAAGAAGTTAGATTCCCCAAAAGGGACTATTATTTTGGGATGGAGGGAGTAGTGTATTTTCAGTCTAAATAGGTTACTTATTCTTGTTAAGTAAAATTGATGAAAAAGTAATATTTTAGTTATTAAACTTAATAAAAAAAAGTATTTTATACATTTTATTTACACTTACATTAATTTAATAAATATATATTTTTTCAACTCTTGTGTAGCACATGTGCCCTGCTAGTATTAATAAATAAAAATTACTTTTGAAAGAGAATCAATTTCACATCCACCATCTACCTATGGGAACATTCAAAGGAACAAAAATTGCAAATCAACTAGAATTTTGATTTGTCATCTCAAAATTATGATAGCAACCAAAGGCAATAAAAAAGAAATGCAAACCCATTATATTAAATTTTGAATTTTCATAATTTCATAACTATATCAAAAGACGGAGGATTTTATGATAATTGACGGAGCAAAAATTTTGCATTGCTCTCACTATAAATAAGCTAATGTCCCCAATCATTTTCTTCATAATCTCATTGCTAAGACAATAATGGCTTCAACAAAGCTTCAATTCGCTTCTATTCTCATTCTCTTTCTTGTCCTCTTCGCTCAATCCATTTGTAACACCTCTCTCTCTCTCTCGCTCTCTCTCTCTCTCTCACACTCACATTTCTAGTTTTATTATTAAAAGAGTAATATTAGACATCATGAAAAAGAAAAAATCATGAAAAATTTTATGAAAATTCTCCATCTTTTAGATACCATACACTTCATCATATATTTTTCATGATACTTAATATTATCTCTATTAAAGGGGCAAAGTTCTCACAAGTTAAAAGATCATACAATACGATTGTGAGAGCTTATGTGATTCTGGGTTGATTTTGTGACTTTTAGTTACTAGTATTTTAGGTTTCTAATGAGTTGTTACAATTTTTTTCATTTTTGGGTGTTGGAAACTATAGATGGACAGAGTAGTGATTGTGGTTTTGCTGAAAGCAGTTACAAGACAATCAAACCATGCCGTAATCAAATCTCGTGTCTCCAGTTGAATCTTTGTGTGTCTCTAATACACTTGGTGGGACTCATTGTTGCTGTATTGGTGCTCATTCAAGTGTACACTAAATGTAACCAAAAAACTCATATGAAATGAGAGTGTACTACATTTTGGTTCTCTTTTGAATAATTTATGAGCAATATAAGTGATTCGGTCTCTTCAGCAACGGATCTCATGGCCGTCATTATTTATTGCGGTTGCTTGTGTTTGAAAAATTATTTTGAGGTTTAGTATGGATCACAAAACTCAATAATAAAATAGAGTTAATAAATAGTAGACATACGAATAATGTTATTCATAAACTAATTTTTCACTAATTTTTTTATTATTATAAGAGTCTATATTAATAAATAAATATGCGATATATGTCTTTGTATCCAATGATAAGAAAATGAAGTTAAAAAACCAATTTATGTATAGCAATTTTGTAAGGATATATAAATATATATATATATATATATCTACAGAATGAATCAACCTAATTTTTCCTTTTGTTTTTACTTAGATTAGGCAGATGAAATGACTTAGGAAGATGAAAATAGAGATAATACCATTTAGGTATTGTCAGAGATACTTTTTAAGATTTTTAATATATTTTGCCCATTTGATCCGAATCCTAACATCAATTTCTTTACAATTAATGTCATATACCAATAAAAAATAAAAACAACATCAATGTTATCAAATACTATATCTTTTACGATTAAGAGCAAATTATGTTGATAGTCTCTATATTTTGGTCCTTGTATCATTTTAGTTCTTGCAATTTTAATTTGCTCAATTTTGATCTTGAATTTATAATTTTATTTTAATTTAGTCCAATTGATTACAATTATTAACGTTTTTAATGAAAAATATGTACATAAGTGACAAGTGTCGTAATTTTAAGGGTAATATTATAAACTTGCTCATATTATAAACACAAGCATAAGCTAGCCGGTGGGTGTGTGCCGGAAAACCCTCCATTGCCTAAGTCAGCAAGTAGACAATAGACACAAAAGCTCTGTGTATTCGGGAGTATGAATTGCAATACCTGTGCATAGGTTATTTTATGAGCTCTTATAGATTCCGTGTGGCACAATCCTAGTATAACTTTATTTCTCCTTAGCAAAATCCTCATACGAATCACATTCCTAAGGATAAGCAACACCCTTCTCACTACCAACCAGGTGAGATGGTTCAAACTCTCTAGCTTGGCAGTCGCTGTGATCAATCGAGCTATCTCAGCTTTGTGCTTCCCTTGGCAGAGCCATGATAACCCTAGGATAGAACCCTGCCGAGCTACAAATAGCTTGACCCTGTTTATTGACAACATCTCGGTGCGCTAAAGGACTTACCTTTAGATAGCTAGGTCCAAGCCCTAGCAACATATCTCTGACCGGACTAGTGTCTGCTTAGCCCAAGACCGAGCTACACAAGCTCCTATCTCGGCCCATTGCGCGGCCCAACTTCCAAAGAGGATTTTACCTAGCTCGGCTCAATTTGACTACAAAAATTACCCTCTCAGTCGTGATCACATGAGCTCCTACCTATTAAAAATTTGAATAAGAGTCTAGACAACCTAACAATACGGGACCACACACGAGGATCCACAACCAACTTATTAGTGCACGAGTAAATCTAGGTGAATAGATATATGACACAAAGAGTGATTCCCATATATGGTGGACCTACCTTTTATGTCAAATGTGTTTTGTTTCATTATGTGAAAATTTGCTGTATTCATTGCATATCTGTTAATTAATGTGTTATCACTTCCAATCCAAGCACTTTCCAATCTGAATTCCTATAATGATGTGAGGGTAAAAATGCATATATTCAGCCCCTTCATTCAGCTGGAGCTGGTGAATTCAATGACTATCTTTTATTCATCTGAAAGTGAATTGAAAGACTCCTGGAATAGGGGTTTTTCCCTCAGAGGTCCTGGTAAGTGGGAGTGGAACCAGCGCAGTTGTAGCGATGTCTGGATATGATATTTGAGAGACTATTTTCTAACGGTCAACAAATCATTAATTATAACAAATAGAAAAAACAAAAAATTCTGAAATAATAAATAAATGGCCTCTTTTATTTGAGATGTTCTTCATTTTTTTTGCATGAGTTTGTTGACGTAAGTTACTAGGGAGAGGGTAAATTGTTTCCTTATTAGTTGATATAAAAGCTTTTATGGTTATTGATTGCACTAGACTAGAAATGACAACAAACAAACTACTTCCACCCAAAAACAAGCGCAATTATTTTATTTCTTAAGCAAGTGTCTTGCTCGATTACAAAACACGAAAAGATAAGCACGTGTTAATTTCCTGGGCTACCGTGGAACCACAATGCCAATGAGAGAATGAGCGAGTGTTGTGCAGCTCGCAGCATTTGGAGCCTAAGCTCGGCTTTCCTTATTATTTGGTCTTTTGGTAGGTATCACCAAAAGGCAAAAAGGAGCCTCCGGCATTCGCGGAGCTAGTTCTCGACGGGTTCGATTTCTTCTCCAAGTTGAGCAAGTCTTTGTGCCATAGCCATAGACATACTTCAGCAACCTCCAAAAATTCGCACTCGCACAACTTGAACCAATGACAATCTAGATATGATACCAATTGAAATATTAGAATCAATAAAATTTGGAAACTAGAGAGACGTGAATAGGCCAAACACTAAAAATAATTTCACTTTTGAAAATTACTTGTCAATTAACTATTTCAATTTTAGATCAACAGTGATAACAAATCACATAAATATAATGCCATAAATAGAACAAAGTGATTTAATATGAAAATCTGATGAAATAGAACATTTTGGAATATTTAATATGAAAATAGAACAAAGTTATTTAATATGTAAATCTAATGTAAAAAGATTACAATAAGTGCATTTTGGAAAATATAGTGTCCTACAAAACATTTTGGAAAAATTATAAAAGAAAATTTTCAGGGTTTGACTCTTGTAAAAAAATAAATACTAAAATTTTAATTTTATTAATTTAAATCTTAATCTTTTACTCCCTCCGTCCCAAAATATTAGTCCCTTATTTCATTTTTTATTGTCCTAAAATATTAGTCCATTTTCAAAACTCAAGGACTAAAATAATATGAATTTCCTATTTTGCCCTTCTTTTAAATTCATTAATAACACAAAAAGTACAATTATGACAATTGATATTCCCTAAAAAATGTACTATCAAAGGGTAATTTTGGAAAATCAATATTTTTAAAGTGCAATAATTGTATTACTAAAAAAAGTCAGATTCCCCAAAATGGACTATTATTTTGGGACGGAGGGAGTAGTTTATTTTCAGTCTAAATCGGTTACTTATTCTTGTTAAGTAAAATTGACGAAAAAGTAATATTTTAGTTATTAAACTAAATAAAAAAAAGTATTTTATACATTTTATTTACACTTACATTAATTTAATAAATATTTTTTTTCCTACTCTTGTGTAGCAGATGTGCCCTGCTGGTATTAATAAATAAAAATTACTTTTGAAAGAGAATCAATTTCACATCCACCATCAACCTATGGGAACATTCAAAGGAGCAAAAACTACAAATCAACTAGAATTTTGATTTGCCATCTCAAAATTATGATAGCAACCAAAGGCACTAAAAAAGAAATGCAAATCCATTATATTAAATTTTGAATTTTCATAATTTCATGCCTATATCAAAAGATGAAGGATTTTATGGGAATTGAAGCAACAAAAATTTTGCATTTCTTTCACTATAAATAAGCTAATGTCCCCAATCATTTTGTTCATAATTTCATAATCTCACTGCTAAGACAATAATGACCTTTTATTTTCTGCCACCATGCCCACAAAGATTCAAAATTTTGCTAGAAGTGCTCTAGTTAAACCTTTTATAGTTAACGTGGGAATAGCTGGAGAAGCAAATCTCGATGTGATTCAAGAGGTGGAATATGTGAAGCAAGAAGCAAAGATTGTTTACCTTCTTCAATGCTTGCAAAAGACCCCTCCTCCAGTTTTGATATTCTGTGAGAACAAAGCTGATGTGGATGATATTCATGAATATCTTCTTTTGAAAGGAGTTGAAGCAGTTGCAATTCATGGAGGCAAGGATCAAGAGGAGAGAGAATATGCCATTTCGTCTTTCAAAGCAGGCAAGAAAGATGTCTTGGTTGCAACAAATGTTGCCTCAAAGGGTTTGGATTTTCTAGATATTCAGCATGTTATCAATTACGATATGCCTGCTGAAATTGAGAATTATGTCCATAGGATTGGATGAACAGGAAGATGTGGCAAGATAGGAATAGCTACAACATTCATTAACAAGAATCAAAGTGAGACGACTCTTCTTGACTTGAAGCACTTGTTGCAAGAAGCAAAGCAGAGAATACCACCAGTTTTGGCTGAGCTTAATGATCCCATGGAAGATGTTGATGCAATCACCAACGCTAGCGGAGTTAAAGACTGTTCCTTCTGTGGTGGACTTGGGCACAGAATCCGTGATTGCCCCAAGTTAGAGCATCAGAAAAGCCAGGCAATTTGCTAGCTCTAGGAGGGATTATTTTGGATCAGGAGGTTATAGAGGGGAAATGTGATATGTACTTGAATGCTTTCACGCCATTATGGCTCTGGTATGTGATTTATTTATCCTTGTATAAGTAGATTAAAAATAACTTCAATGTCTGTTTGTTTTTGATACCGAGTAGTAGAATGATGACTTTTAGTCAATGGCGGTTAACTTTAAAATCTTGTTTGGGTTACTTTTAAATTTGAATCCTTTCACATGGATTATACAAAGGAAAAGCAAAGTATGTGATGCAATTATGGTTGTTTACTAAGAAAATGCTCTTGGAAAGAAATACTTAAGAACTCATTTCATACTAGAGACCATAGAAGCGGCCATAACCATTACAAAAATTTGTAGAAGAAAAGAGATGCGTGCTGTGGCTGCACACACTCACACAACGTTTACTAGAACATTCATCTATTTGGGAAATCATATGTATCAAAAGGTTCCTCAAATGCTTCCATTGTAGCTCTTAGGTCTCTAATGACAAGTGATGGATTGGATTGCTGGTATCTTGACGAGGAATTAGGTAAGTATTTTATGAACCCATACCCATTGTATTTTATGATTGTTTTATATAAACACAATTTCAATCTAGCATGGAATTGGAATGACCCCTGTTTTTTTTTTCCCCCCTCCCCTAGATGAGTTCTCTTCTCTTCCTCTCTACTTTTTCAATCTTCTCTTAACTCTCTGGTAACACCTAATTAAAAAAGAAAGATGTCTAACTCAATTCCTTTTTTAATTTGTCAAATCAGAATTTAAAAAGAAAAACAACAATGTTAGCTTTTAATTGAAATTGTTTTTGTGGGTGTTTGGGAAGTTGTTATTTTAGTAGACTAAAATTTTTGTGTTTAGGAAGATAGTTGATTTTTTTTGTAGTTGAATGTGATGTTTGTGTGAGCAAAAGTGAAATAATTATGGGTTTAATAATAGTAATTTTAGCTTATTTTGTTTTTTTGTGGATTTTAACCAAAAAAGGACTAAAATCCAACTTGCCAAACAAGGCCTTTATGTGATTTTTTTAGACCAATTTTTTTTCCCCTTCATCTCTACTTTTTCTATATTCTCTTTAACTCTTCGGTAACACCTAATTAGAGAAGAAATATGTCTATCGCATTGCTTATGCCACGACTTGTAGTTATATTTATAGAAATATATATTCGTCATCAATATTAGGTGTAAGCTCATTTTAATTAGGCCTCTCTATTGTTTCTTTTTGTTTTGATATGTATTCGCCATCATCATTGTTCATCAAATTTTTAGTTTACCTTTGGCTTGGCTTGGCTTGGCTTGGCTTGGATTGTCCTTATATCAATGTTAGTTTTGAAACATTTGAAATAATCAAAGTTGGTTTGTCCTTAAAGAAGAGGTAGCATCATTGAAAGGACAAGTTCAAGCATATGAAGGACGTTTTATGGAGTTCAAACACTTAATGAAAGAAATGCGGGGCAATCATAGTGGATACAACTCTTCTGATGAGTAAGTACTTTAATTTTTAGTACATAATTCTAACAATAAAAGTTATAAATTTTTGTTTATGAAACTTATGTTGAGTTGATGGCTGAAAATATGCTGTTTGGTGCTAAATTCATGAAATAGATACCCGATGAACAATGAAATGGCTGCTTTACTCTGGCTGATCTTGTCTTGGAACTGTGTAGTTTTTCTTTTTGTCTTGTTTGACTGCTTTTTTTCCCTTTGGTGATTTGATATTTATGGGAGTTGCTATTTCAAAAAGTTGCTGGTTATGTTAACTTAAACTGTAGATAGTGGTATGCTCATTGATATTTATCTTGGTGCCATATGGTTTTCTTGCTCTACTTGCCCTACTGCTTTTGTTTAATTTTGAAGGAATGATTGAAATTGATTTTGGTGAGAATAAGCTGGTTGTTTTGTGTGTTAATGCTATGATTGGATTAACAAATTGTTGCTGCTATCTTGCCATATTTTTGATGCATTTTGCTACATGCTTTGGCAGTAGTGTGATTCACCAGCAGATGGTTTGCAATATTAGTTTGTCAGCTATCAGTATGTAAGGAGTCTAGAAGTGCTGCTCTTTGGTCCTTCTAGCTGTTTGTCTCTCTCTTTCTTTTTTTTTTTGGTTTGGTTGTTGGTTTCTCACCAAATTAGTGATATGCTAGCAAATGATTAGACTTTCTTTTCGGTACCAACTTAGTTGGAATCGTTTAGTTGTGCTTTGATGCTCTTTGCACTTCACTCTATTGATGTTTGTTTGTTGTCTTGTAGTATATTCTTCATCAATAAAGTTTTTTTTTGTTTTTTGCTGTTCTTTGAAGTCTGGACTGTATTTGTCCATTGATTTGTTCCATTAGAGAGATCTAAATCCAGATTGATGGAGGATTTGTTTCAAGATGAGCAAAGAAAACACTTGTTCATTTTTATTAAAACCCATCATCATATATATATATATACATTATAATGATAATAATATAAGGGGCAGGGTGTATAGTTGGTGGTCGGATCAAAGAACACTAGTTTTTCTCCAAGAAATATGGAGAAACCAATGTGGACACAACACAAACAACTCTTTTCTTCACCGAAAGGCCAACCCATCTTCTTTAATCCTTCAAAATTTCCAATTTGTTTTCTTTTATTTTTTTCTTTTTATGGAGATATTAGAAATGAAAATAAAGCTTGACTCTGTAAATTTGACTGTAATAGAGTCATGAAAAAAAATTAGTGATGTGGTGGTTGATAAGTTAGGTTTTAGGTTGTGCCTGAAGTAGAAAGTTGTTAGCTGTGATTGTTCAATTCAACAAAGCATGAGCCTTGCTTTGCTTGACAGTAAGTTTTTTTTTTTTTTTTTTTTTTTAAAAAAAAAAAATTTGGGCAGTAAGGCTGTGTGTGATTGCTAGTTTTGGGAGTGGGATTGGACCCACAGTAAATTTAATTACACAGATTTTTACAAAATAAAATAGAAATGTAAGCAAAAATATTATTATTAGTAATAACACGTTCTTCATTTTTTTTATTTTTATTTTTTATTTTATTGCAAGTAGAGGTGCAGTCATGCGTGTTTGTAGGCATGGGTTTACCGGTGCATTAATTCTAAGTTGTGCTTATATGTTGAGTTTTTGATATATTTCACATCAGACAAATATGACATGTATTTGGATATTAAAGGTTTTGTTAAATATGTTTTTGATGTGTTGAATTCGTAGTAAACAAAATGGATGGATAGTTATTTTGGACTTGTAATGTGTTGATATTGACAGGTGGTAGTAATTAGGGCAAATTATGCAAATGGTTTCTATAATTTACCCGTTTTATCATTTTGGTCCCTGTTATTTCAATTTGATTAATTTTGCCCCTGAATTTTACAGATTGTGTTATATTAGTCCAATAAATAACTGCGGTTAAGTTTGATGGATGAAAAATCAAATGATACGTCAATTTAGTCCCTGTAGTTTATGTAATGTATCAATTTAGTCCCTATAGTTTACAGGAAAGTCAAAACTACAGGGACTAAATTGACACATCATTTGATTTTTCGTCCATCAAACTTAACCACCGTTATCTATTGGACTAATATGACACAATCTGTAAAATTCAGGGGCAAAATTGATTAAATTGAAACAGAAGGGACCAAAATGATAAAACGGGTAAACTACGGGGACTACGGCTGTAATTTGCCCTAGTAATTAAATAGATTAATTATTACTCTTTTTTTTTTTTTTTTTTTCAGGGTTAGAGATTGGATAATTGATGGATTGGTATATATTTTGAAATTGATTGGATTGACATGAATTATGCATTAATTCCAAATATATTACATGCATTAAAAAGAATTCCTTACATTTGAAAACATAATTTTGAAAATTGAAAGGTTTTTTGCGACAAGTCGTAGTAGATCTTTGAGAAGGTTCTAAGAATAACCATTGGTGACCATGGATGTGGTCACCAAAATTTTCAATGTCCAAGTTCAGGTTGGTCGCCAATGACGTCCTAGATTTGTTTGTCACAAATGATCAACTTTTAACAAATATAGATTCTTTCCGCAACTAAAATATGTAGTCATAAATGATTACTTTTTGTGACCAACTGTACGTGTGGTCACCAAAAAGATGGGCTTTTGGCGACTAAATGGTAACCAGAGTTTTTGTGGTCACTAAATACTATTTGCAACCAGATAAACTCTTTCTGCAATAAAAAATTTGGTCGCTAAAAGTGTTAGCTCCAAAAAATAAACCTTCACAGTAGCTCTAAGCCTCTGAAAATACTTAAGGACTGAAACCCTTGAACCCTAACTTGGAACCAAAGCTTGAGGGAGGCTTGTAAGCAAAGAATTTGGCTTCTCTTGCTCCTCTTTGAGTTTGCTCTTTGGTTTCTCAAAACTAAAAGGTAACTCTCTATTCTCTGCATATTTCCGTCTTCTTTTTGCTTTTATTTTGATATCTAAGCATGCTAGGTTGTTAGCTTCATCCTTTCATCATGCACTTGTTTGATTTCTTACTTTCTTGCCCCCCCCCCCTTTTTTTTGCATGTTCACTTTATTCTCATTAGAACAATATGTTTAAGTTCATTTAATCATGTAGAAATCATGTGTTAGGCCCGGTTTGAATCATCAGGCAGATAGTTGGAATCATTGTTCTTCCCTTCTTTATGTGTTATTTGCTTTTCTTGCATAATCATGTTAGTAGTCTGAAACTGGGCCTAGGTTCATGCTTTTGTATGTATTAGATGCATTTAAGTTATATTTATTTTATGTATGCATGTAAGACGCTGAAAGTGGACATCTAGGTAAGTTTTCTAACCTTTCTTGGCATGTGTGTTATTTGCATTGTCTTTTAAATAATGCAAGTTTCTATGCTATTTGTATGCAAAATTGTATGTATTGGATGTTTTCTTGAATATTGTATATTTTAAATTATGTTTAAAGCCATGGGTTATCAAAACCCACTTTTCTTTAATTTTTTATTATTATTTATAAATATGGCTTTATTCATTTAATCTAAAGTATACGATATTTATTTTTCTTCTAGTCACACAGTTTAGGGTAGTAAAGGATTTTAGATTTAAAATGAATTTTTGTGAACAATTAATCGTTAAAATCATAAAATAAAGAGTGAGTAGAGGCTATTCTTCAGGTTGGGTAAAATGGGGTGCTTCTATGAAAATAGCCTTCCCTTTTTGTACCTAAGCTCTCGAACCCGAAGTATTATTGGTTTTGACGGACTAGACCTTAACTTAGTTTTCATTGTTAAGGTTTCTTAATTCCTTTTAAAAATTAAGTGGAGACTCTATATCAATAAAGCAAGTCGGTGTGGAAAGCAATGCCTTGGAGTCGAAAAGGACATGGCGCCCATAGGCACTTTTTGGTAAAACAACAAATAATGGAAAGACGGTTGTTTTGAATGATCATTCTAGTAGAAATTTTCAAAATTTCATTGCTTGGACAACTATCACCTACTGGGCGGTGATGATGATAGGGATCCAATGGTATGTGTTAAGCAAAATTGACTGGGTTCGTTCACCTATTCGCAGGTTTATTGCAAACATTGCTCCTAGAATGAAAGTTTCACAAGCTAAGTGGTCCAAGCTTCGCCGTTTGTCTTGTACTCATGGCAAGCTATATGGAAAACTAGTTTTACTCTCGCTTGAATCATCAGAGAAGAGGGTTTACGCACCTAATGGAAAACCAAAATCATGCAAGCATTGATTGTGCAATTCTGCCAAGGGCCCTGTCAAGACCCCACCCAAAGGATTTTCCATCTACTTTGAGTGCTTTTATTTGAAGTCCTGCAAATTCTCAAGGACAATGGATATCTTAAACCTCTTAATCCAAAACCCTTGTTAGACCTTCCGCTAGCCGATCATTGACCCCACCAAATACTGCACCTTCGACTAACAAGCTAGCCACGAAACTAACCAATGTTTCCACCTTGGCCATAAAGTTCAAGATTTCATTGACAGCCAAATCGTAACAGCTCCAAAGCCAAATGTATCCACCAGTCATGATAAAACCATACCCTCATAAAGCAGCAATTTCATGTAGACCACCCACATCTTTGACCCTAGCCAATACATCATACCCTCTAGCCTACCCAAACCACTAGTGCTTGTACATGAGGAAATGGAAATCAATGTCCTTCAAGAGCGATCCCAAGAAAATAACCTTAATTTCATAGTGGTTTTCGTAGCTCAAATAATATGGTTGATTGAGGAGCTAAAAGAATTGAAAGGAATAGTGCTACTAGAAGGAGAAAGCGGGCTTACAAAGGAAGAATGGATGGCACTCTTTCTTGAAAGAACAAAATCGACTGAAGAAGCACCAGAAGTTTCTATAATAGAAGGGCAATGTCAATTCATGGAGACATATGACCCTAGCTAGTAGGTTTATTATACCTGCTAGTGAACTAAAGCTGGAGGCAGTGTTGACCGAATCCATTGACTTCTTAGGAGTGAAGGCTACCTAGGAAAACCTTCTAAACCACCCCGCTGATTTTGATAGGTCCCAATGCGTGGAAAACCAAGCCTGGGGAAGCGAGTTTGAAGAAGAAAGGGACACTGAGAGAAAAGAAACAAGTGAACAACAAGAAGAAGAGATGAAGGCATACCCAGTAGGTTACTAAAAAATAGAGGATTGGGAGATAGCTGGCATCTGTGAATCCATTTGGAGCACTAGGAAACGAAAGTTGTCAACCATTGACTATTATAATGAAAGGGAGTTACAGAAATAGAGGGACGCTGAGCTGACTGAAGTCCATTATACCTTGAAATTCACCGCTATGAGGTGCTACCGGAAGAATAAGGAAAAATAGAACCAAGCTGGGATAGATGATGACTGGTTTTAGGGGGGGCCTTGCTCGAGGAAGAAGAGTAAGGAAGAAAAAAAAGGGCTAGACAAATTGACATGGGCTGATTTCAAGACGGCTTGAGAATTGAGATTAACTACTATAGCTTCGGGAAACTTGCAATTTGGAAGAATGATGGAAGGGAGCATTGGAAGAGGATGCCACCAAATGCATAGTGGACACAATGAGATGCCAACTAATGAACCTACTTGTTGAAAATTTGTTTTGCTCATGGATCTGGTAATGATAAAATGAGCCAAAAGAGTCAAGTGAGTCAGAAATATGGCATGTCAGATTCTGACACATAGGTCTTTTCAAAGTAGTCCAGTCGCATCTTTTCTCATTTTGTTTTTGATTTATTCGACTCCTTTTGAGTCAGAGTCGGATGCTGGAATTTTCCCCCCATTTTTCTATTAGTAATAAAGCCAGTGATTTTAGATACTTCACAGTGCAAAAAGTTGATTATGTTAAATTCCCAAGATTTCAATAAAAGAAAAAATAGAAAAAGAAAAAGAAAAAGAAAAAGAAAAAGGAATAAAAATGATGATTTCTCAAAGCTTCAAAAGGATTTAATTGAATTAGAAAACGGAAGATAAGCCAAACTTGAAATGAATGGAATAACATTAATAAACATAAAATGAAGGAAAACCCTCCTCAGGTCTAGATCGGGTTCATGCTATCATTTTGGGACACGAACGCTTAATCGCTCTTTTAAAAAAAAAAAGAATTCAAAGAAATACCTTTCCATGATCCTATGAAGGCATGCCTGGAGTCGATCTAAAGACCGAGCAACTCAAAGGCTCCATTAGACCCTGAAACCAAATCGATAGCCAGAATGTTAATCGATAATCAAACTGGGGAAATCTTCCATTTCCTAGCGTAAAGAAAAGACAAATAATGGAAAGGCGGTTGTTTTGATTGATCATTATGGTAGAAATTCTCAAAATTCCTCAAAATTTCATTGATTGGGCAACTATCACCTAATGGGTGGTGATGGTGATGATGATGATGATGATGATGATAATGATGATGATGATAGGGATCCAATGGTATGTGTTAAGCAAAATTGACTGGGTCCGTTCACCTATTTGCAGGTTTATTGCAAACTTCGCTCTTAGAATGAAAGTTTCACAAGCTAAGTGGTCTAGGCTTCGCCATTTGTCTCGTACTCATGACATGCTCTATGGAAAATCAGTTTTACTCTCGCTTGAATCATTGGAGAAGAGGGTCTGCACACCTAAGCCTAGCAATTCCCAGCCTAAAGCTCCTATAATCGAAGCTTAGAAGGTTACTGACTCAGTCCACTTAGCTCAGAAATCTATGAATGCATTAACTATAACTATAGATGTTTTGATCCAAATCCAAAATGAACTGCAAGCCCACATGACTCCATTGCCACCACTTGAACTGAGAGGACTTTAGTGATGATGTTGCAACTTGGAAAGCCAAAACCATGCAAGCTTTGATTGTGCAATTTTGCCAAGGGCCCTATCAAGGCCGCACCCAAAGGATTTTCTATCTACTCCGCATGCTCTTATTCGGAGCCCTGCAAATTCTCAAGGACAATGGATATCTGAAACCTCTTAATCTAGAACCCTTGTTAGACCTTTTGCTAGCCTATCATGACCCCACCAAATATTGCACCTTCCACTAACAAGATGGCCACAAAATTGACCAATGTTCCCACATTCGCCATAGCATTCAAGATTTCATTGACAGCCAAATTGTAGCAGCTCTAAAGACAAATGTATCCACCAGTCATGATAAAACCATACCCTCGTCAAGCATCAATTTCATGCTGACCACCCCCATTTTTGACCCTGGCCAATACATCATACCCGTTAGCCTACCCAAACCACTAGTGCCTGTACCTGAGGAAATGGAAATCAATGTCCTCCAAGAGGGATCCCAAGAAAATAACCCTAATTTCATAGCGGTCTTCACAGCTCGAATAGAGCTCGAATAGTAGGGTTGATTGAGGAGCTAAAAGAATTGAAGGGAATGGTACTACCAGAAGAAGAACGCGGGCTTAGAAGGGAAGAATGGATGGAACCCTTGCTTGAAAAAAAAGAACCAACTGAAGAAGCACCAGAAGTTTTTATAATAGATGGGCAATATCAATTCATGTAGACATACGACCCTAGCTAGTAGGTTTATTACACCTGCTAGTGAACCAAAGCCGAAGGTAATGTTGCCCGAATCCATTGATGTTGACTTCTTAGGAGTGGAGGCTACCAAACCACAGATACAACTTTTCTCCCTGGCCATGTTTGCAACTTTCCCTATTCTTCAATAGGGTGACAAACTAGGTTGGTTCAGTATTTAGAATTAAGGCGCATACAAGCTACCTCAACCTATGGGGCTGCCATACAAATTTCAAGCCGACGATACACCCCTAGGTATTTAAACCAGACTTTAGTCTCGGAAATCCCGAACCTTTTTATTTTAGGCCTCGGCCATTCGAACTTTAGTTTCCACCGTCTCAGTTGGTCTCCTAGGAACTCGCCGCAAACACAGTCAGGTGGCTATACTAGACTGTCGGAAGTCCTTTGGGCATGACAAACACCAAAGGAATTGCACCTTTAGAGGATTTAAGGTCTCCTAGACCAGGGAGTGCACAAGACAGTGCGACAGGAAGGTGAATGCGCAAGATAGCACAATGCAAGTGCACAAGACAGTGCGAGTGAGAATGAATGCACAAGATAGTGCTATGTAATGCACAAAATAGTGCGATGTAGGGTGAAATGCACAAGATAGTGCTATGCAATGCACAAGATAGTGCAATGTAAGATGGAATGCACAAGATAGTGCGAGGAAATGTGAAATATAAGATGAATGCACAAAACAGTGCTATATGGGTGCACAAAATAGTGCGATCTCAAGGTGCATAAAACATTGCTATATAAGGTGCACAAAATAGTGCGAACTCAAGGTGCACAAACCAGTGCGATGCAAGGTGAATGCACAAAACAGTGCGATGCATAAGATAGTGCGATGAAATGCACAAGATAGTGCTATGCAATGCACAAAATAGTGCTATGTAATGCACAAAATAGTGCGATGTAATGGTGCACAAGACAGTGCAATGGTGCACAAAATAGTGTGATACAAAGTGAATAGGCTAGTGTGATATAAAGTGCACAAAATAGGGCGATGTAGGTGAGCGATGCATGGTATGCAAAGGGAAATGAGCTGTACTCAACGTAATGCGTCATATACCTTATAAGATGAGTGTAGGGCAACTTGCCGCAACTCATTAAAGTGCAACACAAAGGAAGGCAACTCGACAAAACTCTGTTACGTGTAGAACAAAGTTAAGAGCAAGAGCAACCAATCATGCGGTTCAAAGCAACTAGAGTGTATAAACATGCAGGCATAATCCAAAGCACATGTATTAATCAGAGGGAATATGGAAATTTCAAGAGAGTTTTGAAATGGTTGGAGACAACTTTCGAAAGCTGAATCATAACAGAATCAACATGGGGGTAAACTACCCTGGTCCAGGGAAAAGTGCTCAACAAATGGCTCTGAGCAGATGGGGAGAAAGATTGGATCCATGCCCCTTGTTCAATTGATGGCCCAATCAGATATATTGAAAATTACCCCTAGTGTCCATCCACTGGCCACTGTTTGGGTTCATGCCCCTTGTTCAATTGATAGCCCCAATCAGATACACTGAAATTTGCCACTAGTGTCCAGCCACTGGCCACTATTTTCAACATTATGCAGGCACATGTAATGGGGATCATCAGATGCTGAATAGTTGTCAACCAATCAGACTCCTGCTTCTCCTCTACTCTAGCATGTTTTGAGAATTTACTCCAGTCTCCTCCAAAGCAGTGATAGATTCCTTATATGCACTTTGCAATGACCATGAAGGTGATTCCCCTTGTATAGGCACTCTCAGTCTGTTTATGAATTCCACACATGGACTTATTTTTGAGTTTGGAGTAAACATTCGTGTATGGAATTTTGACCATGCCACTCTGTTGAACTTTTGAGCGACAAACTCGCTAGGGTGACTCGATGAAGAGCACTTTTCGAACGACATACACGTTATGGAGACTTGATGAATATCAACATGCTATGGTGACTCGATACAGAGTGCAGACTGAGACAAACACCAGGCATGACACAACAAAACTCACAACTGACCCAAAAGTAGAAAAAGACTCAAGGTAACTGATCATTCATAGTGCCCCTAGTATTACTTAGGATCCCTTTAAAACTCATTTTCGCAAAACCCAAGTTTCAATTCCTTTTTGTTGCTCAAGATAGAGATTCTATTGATAAGTTCAAGTATTGAAAATTTCTTCACTTGTTGATTCAAGCTAATTCTTTCTTATGCAACGCAAATATGTGATATACACAGCAGTCGGTGTAGCTCATGGATTGACACAAAGCCGATGACGTGAATTGGGCAAGATGATCAGGTTGAGATGAATAAGATGAATATAATTGAGACCGAACTTCAGGATGAAGTTGCCTACGTATCCCAAAAAAAAATGGGAATCAGGTCAACGTAGTTCATGGCTAAGGTTCACTCGGGTGTTAACACTCTTTTTGCGCTCTAACTTTTGCCAAAATTGCCCTTTCGGGGTTTTCAACCTTGCGAGCTCTATTTTTTTTTTATTTCTCATTTTTCATGATCTAACTTTTGCCTAGGTCGCCCTTTCAAGTTTTCGGCCTAGCGAGTCTCTCAAGGATAATGTTACAACACTTGTGGTGAATTTGATTAGTAATCATCCTTGCCCTAACACTTGAAACTAGCTTCACCTTGATTTGAGCTTGGTTCTCCATTCTCTTATGCACGCCTTCTTCCTTTCTTTGCTCCATTTTCAGAGTTGGTTCTTCTCGCAATGTGGTTCTTCCTTGCAATGGCTTCCCCGAATTCAGGCCGAAGTTCCATTCCTCACAGTTGATTGGATTTCATTCCAATGGATCATAGCCGATTAGATTTCATTCCAATGAATGCCCTTGGCTTGATGGTTAACCCCCCACCCCCTTTTTTTCTTCTTTTTTCTTTTCTTTTTTTTTTTCATTTTTCCTTTTCTTCTTTTTTTCTTTTTATTCTTTCTTTTTCTTTTATTTTCTTTTCTTTTTTCCTTTTCTTCTTTTTGTTCTTTTTGTTCTTTCTTTTTCTTTTCTTTTATTTTTGAAATAATGGAAACATCAGGGGAGAAATTCTATGATTTGTGCGGTCTAAAAGCCGCCTTGTACTTAAAGGTCTGAAAATCGCCTTGTGCTTGCCAAAATGATTGCCTAACGGCGAAAAGAATCCCCAAGACAATGTAAAATACCACGCACAATTCTGAACCTATCTTCGCAAGTTTTGCAAAAGAAACAGCTTAAAATTTTTGAAAGTATGAAAGATTTTACGCCGATAAGTTAGAATTCACTCAAACCATTTAGGGGATCTTTCTCAATACTCGAGCTTATTAACAAAATCTCATTCAAAAACATAAATTCAAAAACAAATTCAAAGCTTTTTTCTATTTGTAAAAGGTCACACATGCATCATTATAGGCACAATAAAATGACCAGAAACTCAACTCCCACTTTCTTATAAAGACGAAGACTTGAGGGTACATGAGAGCAACTCAAAAGAAAAGACTCAACTAACGCAATAACGCAAGAAAAGACAAAGAAAATAACATTCACAACATAACTATTTGCAGGACACAACTCAAAACAAAATAAAGCATTTCCGAGACAAAAAGGGATTTCTTTCTCCAAGTCTATCTGCAAAATTCAAAAACAACTTTAAGTAGCCCACAGGAAGGTCCAGACCTACCTTCAATACACATCCACACCTAGAAGGATTGATTTTCGACTTTCAAATCGAGTGTCAAAGATTGAATCCCACACGTCTTCTTGACCGAAACAATTGCTTCTTCACACCATGTCCCTAGTTCAAAAGGTCCTTCCCAAGTGCTTTCGACAATTCCCTTAGCTATAACTAAGGTTCATCATTCCAACCACTAGTGCTGGCATCACTGCTTTATCAAGCTTGAACTCGGCAAGATCGAGTAAACTTTCCATCCCTTCAAAGATTTTGTTCCTTTTGCTTAGATTAGAATCAGAAGATTCAGGAATGAACACAATGGGTTTGAGCTCATTGGTAGGTATAATGTGTTGGCTAGGGTAATGGCTGGTTGTTGGCAAGTTGTGGAATGGCAATCTATTGCTGCCGGGGAGAGGGTTATTGACAGCTTTGTGATTTTCAAGTGGGGTGATGACTTTGTTGTCAATCAGGTCTTGAATTGTATGGCGAATGCGAAAGCAACGGTCAGTATGGTGACCGGACTGCTGATCGAATGCGCAATATTAGGTAGAGTCATGTGTAGGTGGGAGAGGATTAGGGAGAGGTCAAGGATTGAGTGGTTTGAGATACCCTTTCTCCATTAGTACCTTCAATGCACAGGTGAGGCTCATATGGAGTTAGGCAAAGGTTCGTTTTAGGGAGGAGGAAGCACCAGGTTTAGAAACATTGGCAAATGGGTCGGCGAGTGTTGATCGGGTATTTACGGGCTTGGGACTGGAATTAGGATGTGTATTTTTTGGTAAAGCATCTCCTTTCATTGTTTGCTCCCAGATTCAAAATGCTCTCCCCTGAGCGACAAAAGTATTATCCACAGTCTTTGCAACAACTTCAAGCACTTGCTGCTTGTTCAACCCTTTGATCTTCAAAGCCTTGATAGCCCACCGAAGTTGTAAATAGGGATCAATACTTGTCCCAGCTTTGTTCTTGCCACCAGCTTCAGCTTGGCCAAGAGATTGGGGGGCTACATCAAAGCGAGACCCATTTGTTGTTGATCTATCATCACCCAGACTTGAGATAGTTTCGGGTTGGCCCTTTTCAATTGCAGCTCGCTGTAGACATGCCCGAACGTCCCGGCTTCGTGTGCGAATGGCGCGAAATCCGTTTTGTTCATTAGCTACTACAGTTCGGACTCAATGTCACGGTTCTGAATCTAATCTTGCAAAGTGCAATGCAAGACCGATAAATCATCAAAGAGTCCAAATCCGGCAAATCGTTTTGGAAAACTGATTTTAATAAAGAAGTGCGAAACATGGACTGCTTTGCCAGATACAGAGTTGCCACCTAAATGTTTTTGTTTTGGGAAATTTAGGAAACCTTGACTAGTGCCTAAGGTCACGTGTCCGTCATCACCAAAGTTGCCTCGGCTCGGGAACTTGGGTACGAGAGGGGAAGGTCATGTAATGAGCACCCCCGCTCGCTCGATCAAAAAGATCGGCCTTTA
>JAXFYN010001332.1:0-34000 GCA_036172215.1 Camellia granthamiana | reverse complement strand
TCTTGTGTGTGTGTGTGTGTGTGTGTGGTGATGAAGGTATTGGTACCTAATTGTATACTCATGATTCTTTCCTATTTTGCTTTGTAGTTGATTAATTAGCCTATCTATCATATTTGTGTACTCACTATAATCTTATTGATTGACTTTTTGGTGAAGATTCTTTGAGGTCTATCAAGATTTCTGTCGTTTTTTTTTGGCTTTCTGGGTCATTGCCAGTACAAAATAAAGTGGGTCAAATTTTATGCAAAAGTTGATACTCCTGGTTTGGTGACAATATCATTTCAGTGAGGGGTTTGGCCCACAATTAGCCATCTTGGGTTGGTGGTGCTTATACGTTGGTTGTATCTAACTCTTCTTTATCTTGGATTCTTTGTCTATCAAATTGGCAAAACTAACTGAAGTTTTCTGGTTGTGCATGAAGTTCCATTTGAAAGGCTTCTCTGTCATTTATGGGACATGTCAGTTGATGCCTTGATGCTTTAAACTTTAGATAGCATTTATAGTTAAATTTAGACTGTTAAAAAAAGTACGGGTTTTTTACAAGGTTCTTAAGTTGCCACTTAGATGGATTCAACTGAAGATGCAGATGCCTTTCTCTGAACAAAAAAAGGACGAGAGGACATTACATAGTGTTGGTCCCAGTTAGTCAAGGGCGTTGGGAGGGGTTTAACTAGAGGCAGACCTAAGAAATATGGGGAAAAAAAAAAAGAACAAAACAAAAGAAAGTTTGGAGGCTCAAATTATGTTCAACATGAGTAGTTGCTTATTTTGCAATGTCCATATTGCATAACTACAAAGTCAAGTATGTTTTCACCCCCCCTTCAAGAAGATTCACAAGAAGCCTTATTATCATGATAGTTTGTTTGTTCATATCCAGTGTATACAGACTGATGTTTGCAAGTCTAAGAGGTGTTTAACTTATGCAGAAATGTTAAAAAAAAAAAAAAAAAAAAAAAAAAAAACTCTACAAAGCCTTGTGGGACCACAAGACTTTGATACATTTTCACTTTTCATGTGTTGATTAGCTTGTCTTCTGTTGCAGTGAGGTCTTCACAAACTCCCCTTTCTTCATTACAGCAGAGGCTTCTGGTGCGTTGGAAGGAAGGTAAATATGAGTTTTGATGTACTGCCGCTGGTCATTTTTTCTTCTCACATCTACAAGGTTTTGGAGTAGCATGTAGCATTAATTTAAATTCCAATTGCTTGTTCTCTACAGGAAAAATGACGACTATAAAGAATTAACCATACCTGCTGGGAAAACTTACGAGGTTTGCCTCGTACTCTGGTTTAGAAGTTTAATTCTTCAAATTTGAGCTGACATTTTCTATGTTCTTCCGTAGTTTGATTTTATGTGTCTACTTGAGGTGTTTTTAGAAGCTATAAAAGTTTCCTTGTGATTTATATGTAATTGTATTGCACTGAAACTGAAAGGCGGTATATCAAAAGCATTTGCAACTTCTAGGTCTTTAGATATGATCAGAAATGATATCCCATAGGAATGCACTGACTTTGAGAAAGTCAAGGTCCTACTTCATGAATGGCTCATAATGTATTTTGAGAAGTTATGGTGGGTTAGTTGAGCCCTATGTAGCATAGACATGGACATAGGACATGAACATTACATGATGCGGTCGTATAAGAGTTGTGTGCCCTCAGGCACGTTCTGCAATACAATTTTCTAAGAGGAGATCTTGGCTTTTTGTTCTTCCTCATAGTTTATGCTTGAAGTGCTGAAAGTATAATTGTGCCCTTGATATAAAAAAAAGGTAATAAATGCTAACCAAATCAAACAGGATCTAAGAATAACACCCTTGTAATTTATGTTCAAATAGAATTTGGAATGGGCTTCTCTGATGTAAATGTGACCAGTTGGGCTGCATCAGATTAAGTTTTGAAATTAACACATTTTGGATTTGAGTTAAAATACACTTTTGATGGCAAGTATGAATTTTTGTAATTATCTTGAGGTGTTAATGTGTCATTCAATTAGCTTCATAATGTATAAATTTTGATCCTCAAATCTTTTTGACAGTCTGAATGTTTTCATTACTTAAATTGGTTAGAACTGGCCAATCACCAATACAGTTGGTTGTTTTTTTTTAAAGAACATTCAACTATATTTTCTTCGAGTTTATGATCTAGTTATTGATAATTACGAATTGCTTATTGACTACTACTGTCACCAATATCCAAGAAATTTGATGAATGTGTTTCCTTCTAGGTCTCATTGTCTGTGGAATCCATAAATTCATATATCGCTTGGGATTTTGCATTGCCACAAAGCAAAATGAATCTGGTAATGCTCTCAGATCTTCTCACCGCTGTTTATTGAGTGAGATTATTTTTCAATAATCTATTGTACGAAGGGATTACTTCGCAACCCTTTGTTTAATAGGTATTCTTTTATTTATCAGAAATAGAAATATATATATTTTTGCATGTGAGAAATGTGTCGCCTTTTATTTGTTTTTTTCTTTTCTTTTCAATTGAGACTTGCAATTCATTGAACAAAGTTGTGCAATTAAGAGACATGGCCAAAATGTTGAGTAGAAAATAATAATGTATTTGTTTTGAAGCATGTTTAGCACAGATTTGAGCCTCTACTGTTTTTTTTAATCATTATTTTTGCAATTGAATACAACATCATGAGATTGGAGAGCAATTCAAATGATTAAATCAGCCTACAAACAAAAGCCCATCCTGCTGCTATTTGGACATTTCCTCAACTTTATTGAGGTAAACATCTATATATACACAACTAACAATGTCCAACACCATCCTAATTTTATTTTTTTCGTAATTTATAGGAATTTTGTTTCCCATATTGTTTTTTATGCAAATGTTCATAGGATCAGGTTCTTATTTTTTTTATTTTTTATTAAGAAATAGAAATTAGATTATCTAATGATTATTTTGGGTATTACTGTTCTAGTTGAATTTTAGGCTTGGCTATTAAACGAAAAAGGTTGAATTCCTTACATTGATTAAATTTATCCACTTTTACTTTTCAATTGGTTTTTACTTTTCAATATTATTTTTGTTTTATTTTTAATTTTAAAACGAGTCTGTGATACAGAATTTTTTCTCACACTGAAATCATTGTATTAGAAACCGTTTCCCTTTTCCAGGAGGAAAGAGAGGGGGAATGCATCTCATGTGTCCACTGAGAGAGAATCCATTTGCATGATGTTCTTCTTGGTTGTCTAGACACCAATATTGAGTGCACAAATTGTTCTTTGCCTTGGTACATTTACTTGTTCTGCAAGGTCTAATTGCTTAATTATCCTGTGTAAATATTGCATAGAATATTTGGTAATTTTTTGAATTCTAAGTATTTTTGGACACGATATGTCCAAATTGACGAGTGCCTGGGAATGATCTCATTCTGAGAGCTATGTCACCATTTTATCTCATTACATCCCTTTGAAATTTTTTATTTTATTTTATTTTTACACCCCGTGGCTGGTAGATAGCCTTGGTATATGTGTAAAATGTATAAAAATATGTGAATATATATTAAAATTTTAAAATTTTTTGACATTATTTGTATCTTAACTAAAAACTAACTTATCCTTGTTTATATTTTTATTCTCTTTACACTTTCTATCTTCTTCTTCTGTCTCTCTTGTAGATTTCCTCCTTTATTATTATTATTATTATTTTTTTCTCTCCTGACTTTTCAAGTCACATATTTAAAAGTAGGAAAAATTGCATTTCAGTAACTTTCACAAAATAATTACAGATTTATAGTAAAGTTTATAATTTTAATCATTAATATTCACAGAGTTTACCTTTTATTTGAAATTATTATTTTTAAAAAATTATATTAAATTGTAATTTCTCGTGAAAAGTAATTTTATTTATGAATAAAATTAAAATAAAAAGATTGATCTGAGGAAGGTAATGAAATAAAAGTACAACGTAAAGAGAAGCAACCTCTCATGCTAGATTTACTGTATTTTTAATGTATATGGTAATTTCCCTTGGGGATATTACATACATAATATGTAATATGCTAGATTTACATATCAGTGGTCTTTTTAAAATGTATTTACATATTCATGGAGAAGTTTGTAATTTAATAATGTTTATAAGGTTTATCATTAATATGTAATTATTTTTTGAAGGTATATAGCGCACTTTATTTGAAGGTATCATTCTTACAGCTTATTCTCTAACCATTAATTTTAAAATTAAGAGAGAGAAGCAAGAATGAATTATCTTTTGGAAGCTATTTTATTTATTTATTTATTAAATCAAATGTCATAATAATGTTTATAATTTTATTCATTATTTTAGATGTTTCAATTTGTTCGAAAAGTAATTATATTTACACCAAGGCTTTGTTAAAATATTTTACTCCAAAATATTTTTCATGTAAATTGATTTTGCACAAAAAATATTTTTCTTAGTTATGCTTGGATTTATAATTTATTAAGGCTTTGTTTGTTTTGAAGTAAAATATTTTACACTATTTTTCTTGCAAATTGATTTTACAAAGAAAAAATGTTTATGTTTTTGTTTTTTTGGTGTTTGGTTGACATTTTTTTTTTTTTTTTGGGCAGAAAAAAAGAACTTCATTCTATAATATTGCACAAAGGATATTACATTAAAAGTATTAACAAAGTCTGCTAAACACTAAACAATACAAAAGGGCCAATAATGAAAATTCGTAGCAGACACCTACTTTGTTTACCACATTTTTCTTTATTTTTTATTAAGAAATAGAAATTAGATTGTCTAATGATTATTTTGGGTATTACTGTTCTAGTTGAATTTTAGGCTTGGCTATTAAACGGAAAAGGTTGAAGTCCTTACATTGATTAAATTTATCCACTTTTACTTTTCAATTGGTTTTTACTTAATGAAAATGGGAAATTTCATCTTCTAAACTGCTACACTACTTTGCTCTGTGTACCATCTTGTTGTAGTAACTGTTATATGGATGTTGTGTTGGGAATAATTTGCTCTGGCCCTGTGTAGCAGTTTTTTCAAAGTGCTGCTGACTAGCTGTCAAAGCCTCCTTGTGAAAGAGCTAAAATAATTATTTCAATATAGGAGAAGGAAGGAATCAAGCAATTTCGAGTTTACAAGGTATACTTTTTTTTTTTTTATTTGCTTAAAGTTTGTTAAACTTTTTCATAGAATAATTATCTAGTTGTCATCTAGTATGTTACTAAGTTGCCTATCAAACACCAAAATTGATATTCAATTGTTTGTTATGTACTTGATATTTCCAGAATTTAATGGTATTTGATTACAATTCTAGATTCTAGATTATTTGAAACTCTAAAATACCATCTTAGTGTATTTGCTAATCATTTTGAGCATTGATGCATGTAACTAATTTTAGTAGTTTTTGTGGATGCAATTTGTTAGCAAGTGGAAAGTTGAAGATGGACAAAACATGGGTACATTTTCCAAGGTCTATTTCTAAACACAACCATAAATATGTTTCAAATGTTAAGTTACTCATTTTGTTTGGATGGAATTAATAATAATTTTAAGTTTTCAGAGTATCGAATGAGTATGTGGATGGAGCGAGAAAATTTGTCAACATGGCTAAGGCAAATTCAGGGAATACCGATATGATCATATGCCCTTGTGGAAGTTGTCGAAACCTATCACAACAGCATTGTGATACTGTTTTCGAGCATTTGGTCATGGTAGGGATGGATCCTAAATATACGTCATGGATTCTTCATGGGGAACGACTAAGTGAACCTGTAGAAGTTCAGGACAATGTCGAAATTCCAGAGACATATAGGCTGTTTAGAGATGTTTATGCACATGATGATTTCCCGCAACCTAGAAATGAAAGTAGAGAGAGGGAGTTCACGCAAGCATTAGAAGATGCTGAAACTCCTTTATATCCAGGTTGTACAAAGTACACTAAGTTCTCAGCAATTGTCGCTTTATACAAGCATAAAGCTGTGTATGAGGCATCTGATAAGAGTTTTGATGAAAATTTGAGATTAGTGTCTGACATGCTACCAGAAGGTAACACACTTGTGCAATCTATATATTCAGCAAAGAAGTTGCTTAAAGGATTTGATCTTGGGTATGACAAAATACATGCTTGTGTGAATGATTGCTGTTTATTTAGAAAAGATTTACAGCATATGGAGGCATGCCCGAAATGCAATTGTTCACGGTGGAAAGTAGATAAGCGAACTAAGAATATTAAGAAGGGGGTTCCAGCGAAGGTGTTGCGTTATTTTCCCATAATTCCAAGATTTAGAAGAATGTTCAGGTCACAAGAAAAAGCAGAACAATTAACTTGGCATTCCACTCACAAAAGTCAAGATGGAAAGATGCGACATCCAGTTGATTCGTTGGCATGGGATGCAATTGATCATAAGTGGCCCTCTTTTGCATCGGATCCACGAAACCTTCGACTTGGTCTTGCAACAGATGGATTCAATCCCTTTGCAAATCTTAGCTCAACGTACAGTTGTTGGCCAGTGATGTTAGTGACTTATAATCTTCCTTCATGGTTATGCATGGCAAAGGAAAATATAATGTTGACATTACTTATACCGGGACCAAAGCAACCAGGGAATGATATAGATGTGTATCTGCAGCCACTTATAGAAGACCTACAAGAATTATGGAATAATGGTGTGGAGGTCTATGACGCAGCCAGCAAGTCTATGTTTAATTTGAAGGCTATATTGATGTGGACAATAAATGATTTTCCAGCTTATGGGAACTTAGCTAGATGTGCCACAAAGGGGAAAGTTGCATGTCCTATATGTAGCATTAACACATGTTCGCAGTGGTTGAATCACAGTAAGAAGACAGTGTACATGGGCCACAGGCGATTTCTATCTTTGGATCATCCATTTCGAATGAAAAGAAGTTGGTTTGATGGAAAGCAAGAACTTGGGGGAAAGCCTAAACCATTGAGTGGATCTGATGTGTTACATGCAGTAAGGGACATCGAAACTAATTGGGGGAAAACTACAAAGGAAAGGAAAAGAAAAAGGGCCCAGACCAAAAAGAAGGATGATCAAAAAGAGTCAGATTGCGTCCAACCATGGAAGAAGTCCATATTTTTCAATCTACCATATTGGAATGTAAGTCCTTTGAAAGTAGGATTTCATATTCTTTTGTCTATCGTTAGTCTTAGTTAAACTTTTTCTTCTAGTTTTTTAAATAATAAATCTTTTGTTGATGTTGCAGGCATTGCTTTTACGTCATAACTTGGATGTGATGCACATCGAGAAAAATGTTTGTGAAAGTTTTTTATGCACACTTTTAGATGTTAAGGGGAAATCAAAAGATGGTCTTAAGGCTCATAAAGATTTGGCAGAAATGAATATTAGAAGTGAATTGCATGCAAAGGATAGAGGATCCCATTTTTACTTGCCACTAGCATCACATACACTTTCAAAAGATGAGAAGAAGATTTTTTGTTCTAGGCTACAAGATTTGAAGTTGCCTGATGGTTATAGCTCAAATATTGCTAATTGTGTTTCATTACAAGAATGCAAGTTAGTTGGACTCAAGTCACATGATTGTCACGTCCTGTTTCAACAATTGTTGTCAGTCGCATCGAGAGGGCTTTTGCCAAAAGGACCAAGGAATGCCATATTCCGAATGTGCTCTTTTTTCAATCAGGTATGTCAAAGGGTGATTGATAGGAATAAGATAGAACAACTTGAAAATGATGTTGCCGAGACATTATGTATGTTAGAAAGATTCTTCCCTCCATCATTTTTCGATATTATGGTACACTTAACAATTCATATAGGGCGAGAAGCTCGCTTATGTGGGCCAGTGCAATTTCGTTGGATGTACCCATTTGAAAGGTGAGTTTATATCATATTTTAAATATAAGTATTGTTTTTTCTCTAACATAAATAAACTTCTAAAAAAGTTGTAAAGCTGAATTTTATTGTTGTTTAGATACATGAAGACACTCAAAGGTTATGTTAAAAATCGAGCAAGACCTGAGGGATGCATAGCAGAATGCTATCTAGCTGAAGAGGTTCAGCAATTTTGTAGTGGGTATATGAAGAAAGCAGCTGAAATAGGTGTTCGACATAATCGCAATATAGAGTTTGAAAGTGACACAATACTAGAAGGACGCCCAATTATTTCAGGAAAATCAATAGCGATACCAGATGATGTGTTGCAAATTGCTCATCGATGTGTGCTAATAAACAGTGCAGAAGTCCAACCTTATCTAGAGTAAGTATGATGAGTTAAATACTCCTTTGTAGTTGATTATTCAAAGAATGGTGGGTTCTTACCATTTTGCTTTTTTATTAGGATGCAAAAAGACAAAGGAAAGAGCAAGAAGCTATAGTTGCTGCGACAATGGACAATAGAAGTGATGGACCCATTAGAATTTCAGATGTAGGTTCCAATACTCGACAAACTGAATCACCAAATGCAGATGGAGTAGCTGACTCTAGTGAACAACTAAAGAAGAAAACTAGGGGGCCGTCAAAGTTAAAGATGCATGACAAAGGCAAACAAAAGCGTGATGAGATTGACTTCAATGAAAGGAACCAACCGATAGGACAAGAATCAGTGCACTTATCAACCTTAGAAGGGATCTTAGCTCGAGAGATGGTGCCAATTAATATAGATTATTGGTCTGAAGTTCCAAATGAGATTAAGGATAAGTTATGGGCTTGTGTGAAGGTAGTATTTTTATGCAGTTAATTTTTATACAATAATTCATTATTTTTCCCCCTCTTGTAATACTAAATGTTTGGTTATATGAAAATGCAGCTTAGATACAAAATACATGATATCCATAAGACACATGTGATGCAAAAGTTCGCAAAATTGTGGCGCAATTATAAGTGTGAACTATCAAGAAAAGTAAGAACTCTCGCTGCAGCAGGTAAAGGTCATTTAGCACGTAATATTGCCCTCACCAAACCTGATAAGATTGGAATGGATGAATGGAAGGCATTTGTGAAAAATCGACTTTCAAAAAGCTTCATTGTAAGTGTTTTTTCATAATAGTTTTATGTAGAAGCTCATTTCTTTTCATAACAATTAAGATAAAGATTACAAATTCTTAAAAAATGTGGGCATTTCAAATGTTTACACTCAGGAAAAGAGTGAAAAATTCAAAGAGATGAGAGCAAAGCAGAAGGTGTTACACACAATGAGTAGAAAAGGCTATGCACGACTAGAGGAAGACATGGTAAGTTTGGCAATATAGACGACATTTATTTTGAAAGCATTTTGATTTTGTTGCTTCTAATTTTGTACTATGTTTTAATTTTTTTTATGTTTTATTTCTTTTCCAGAAAAATCAAAGCCAAGACCCAGATTCTATATCTAGAGTGGATGTTTGGATCAAAGGACATACAAGGCAGAAGGGGAAACCTATCAATGAAGTGCTTCAGGAAGCAGTGGTATGAATTAACTTAATATGTTATTAAAGCTTGTGATTTCATTCAATTCCACACAGAGTTCTATTGCTTTGAAAGAATGTAAGAAATGTGAACAATTATGTTATTTCATTTTTTTAAATTATTATTATTATTTTTGGGGTTGAACTCATAGGGAGAAAAACAAACTACAACCTAGAATCACAAAACTAACTGGAAAATGTAGAAGGAAATAGAACTTTTGATGTTACATGTAATGTACATCTATACATTAGTTTCCAATTTATAGAGATTCAAGCCAAAATATCAATTTATTCAGAGACGAATTATATTAATTCACGTAAGTTTCATATATTTGTAAAGCCAAATACGATGAATATGTTGCAAAGACTTAGTAGCTAATCATTGGCTAAAGGTTGCCTATGCTTGTAGGTGTGGGTGAGTAAAAGTGGTTTAATGGGCCAGTGGCAAAATACATCGGAGACGCAAGAGTTTTGGAGAGGAAACAGTCCAATGAGATAGAGTGGCAGTTGAGTGTCGAACAGTTGTGTGTTTAGTGGTAATAATTAGTAGTTCATAATTTTATGAACAATTAGAGACTTCATGTGCTTAATTTTTAAGGAAACCGTCATAGGTGAGTTTTGCACTTGTTTTTGTAGTTAGCAAACTTGGGTTCCTTATCATAAATGTTATATATTGCAGAATAAGGTTCAAGAGCTTCACAAGCCTTCTACAGAAGAAGGGTCAATGTCTATCAAAGATGATGCAATTGTTCAAGCATTTGGTCCAGAACGGCGTGGTAGTGTAAGAGGGCTTGGATTTGGAGCATTGCCATCGAAAGTTGATGCACAAGCATACCAGAATCAAAATATGAGACAACTAAATGAAAAATTGCTGCTATTAGAACAAGAACTCTGGGAGATGAAAGCTGAAATGTTAAAAGGAAAAAGGCAAAATGAGGTAAAAAAATTAAAAATGAACAATGTCACAATATGAGGTTAAATTTATCCTCCTATAAAATTTAATTGTTTTTTAACTTTAGTACTTCCCATCTTAGATATAAGGATATTTCACAAAGTTTGTAAAAATAAAAAATTGATTAATACTTGCAGGAGCCAAGCAAAGGGGCAAACGGACACTCACATGAAGAAACTCAGGTAAACTTGCACATTTGATATACTTGTGCTTTTGCTTGCTTGCTTTTCTACTCAAGCTTGTCATTTTGCATATGGATTACATTAAAGATTCTAAATTTAAGTAAACAAATGCTTTTTGCCATTGTATTATGATATTTTTAGGGTGAGAAAAATGGTAGAGGTGAACATAGGGTGCATGGAGGTGGTGAATGTAGGATGCACTCACAACAAAATATTTGGGTAAATTTTGTATGGCATTATTAATTTACTCATTTTCATTTTTCTCGTGCTTCTACTTTTGTTTGCTTGTTTGTTTTTCTACTCAAGAGCTTTTATCAAACTTTCATATACATCCCACATCGTCTACAAAATTTGGAAAAACAAATATAACTTGATATTGTATTACATTTTTTTAGGGTGATGAAAACAATGAAGACGATGAAGATATTTGGGTAAATTTTATATGACATTAATAATAACTTTAATTTTATCTTTAATTCATTAGCTTATCTTATGTATTGCTTTTATGGTAGTTGCATGACGCAAATGAAACTGGAAATGGTGGATCCTTGGACAATGCCAAATGCAAATTGTTGAATTGGGATGGAACAAAGGTGGTGGTTGCGGAAGGCACAATTGCATCAACAGATTCTAAAGCATTGGTACATCACGTGCCTCTCGGTCCTGGGTGTTGGAAAGTATGGGTTAACCATGTCATAGTCAATGCGCCATTGTTTCGCCCTAATCGTGAGATGTTTGTGCTTGAAGATGCTATTGGAAGCACTGTTGCTTGGCCAACCCATTTCATTAGCTTTGATTTTGAGTAGAACTAACATCTATGGATACTTTTTGAGGACTTTGATAAATAGATTTCTATAATTTTTGAATAGTTTTGGGTAATGTTTACAAACTTATATATGTATAGTTTTGGATGGCTTATAACTTTTTGGATAATTTAGAACTTAAGGATAGTCTTTTTGGATGTTTTTGAACTTGCAGTCAGGTTTTGGATGTTTGGAATGAATATATTGATAAATTTTGAATGTTTATAATATATATATAGTTTATTTTTGATGGTTGAAATAATATTGTCGAGGTTAATTAATATTTTGTGAAGCTTGTTTATACAGCAAGCAAATTAGGTCATTATATGCAATATTCCACAACGTTCCATGTATGTCGTGGTATATTTTACTTATCTACGGCAGGCTGAGCAAGTTGTTGTATTATATATTTTACGGCGCACAATCAATGTCGTTATTTGTCCCACCAAATAACGGCATGCAAAAGTGGTCGTAGAAAAAGTAACAATGACACAAAATTTGCCATTAAATGGTTTTTAACGGCATACTGTAGCATGTCGTAGAAAAAGTATCAACGACGCACAAAATCTGCAGTTAAATAGTTTTTAACGGCGTACTACAGCATGTCGTAAAAAAGGTATCAACGACGCACAAAATCTGTCGTTAAATAGTTTTTAACGGCGTGCAAAGCATGTCATTGAAAGTGAACAACTTTCCATGACTGGTCATAATATGACGTGCCAATGCACGTCGTAAAAGGGTTTTTACGGCATGCATTGCGCGTCGTAAAAACCCTTTTTTCTTGTAGTGACCCCACCCTCCATAGGGGTGTTTGTTCTCTTTCCTGCTATGTGTTCTGTACAATTTATTGGATCTATAAAGGGGTTCTCAAATTCTAAACAGTGGTTCAGGCATTTTAGTTTGTGGGGATGAGTTCAGTGTGTCAGTATGAGTTAGCAGTAATCAGTGATCAGTTGAGTCGAAACGCTGCAAAAATTCTGATTGGGGGTCCCATTGTTTTTTTAGTTTGCAAACATGGCTTCAAAAAAGAAAAAAAATAAAAAGAAAAAAAAATATCAAATCATTTTGTTTGTGTCGTTTTAGTAATTGTTGTTTTTCCAAAAAAAAGTTTTTTAAAAAAAAATGAAAAAATAAAAAAATAAAATGGGAATGGGGTTTGTTTTCTTTTGTTCATAAATGTGTTTTGTTTTTTGAGTATAAATATTTAAAAAAAAAAAAATCTAATATCCCACAAGTCCACCAGTGTAAATAAATAGAACTTGTGGGATATCCGACCATTTCTGTAATTGGGGAGTGACCACTTGTTGATTACACGGGCTTTATTTTGAATGTTGTGGATGGCCCACATGTTGACTGGCAATTTGAGAATGGTTTTATTCTGAGTTCTGAATTGAGTATTGAGTCTAAGTTTGACTCCACCAAGTTTGTAGAGTTAGAATCAGGCTCGCGTCAGCTAATGAGTCAAAGTCTATTGATTTCAAGAGTGCTAAATCTAGACATTTATGTCCTGTCTAGATCTTCTTTGTCTTTTTCTTTTGGGTCTGTTGTCATTGCTGAGTCATAGTCTCTTTCCAACAAACCAAAAAAAAAAAAACAAAACAAAATGCCATAGAGTCTACCTACTTCTCTGTGCCTTTAAATCATTGCATTGACCAAAGTTTTTCAAAACTCTTTCCAAAACTCTGATAAAAACAAAGAGGAAGAATTTCCTCGGGATTTGCATATTTTGATCAATTGAGAAGAAGAGAGGTGTACTAAGCCCTTGATGAATAAAATCATTTTTGTTAATGTGGGTACTGAGAAGGATCCTGACTTGGTCCAAATTGGTTCTATCTTGTCTTCGTAAGAGTACGAGTGATTAGTCACTTTGTGAAAAGATTTCAAAAAACTGTTTTTGCGTGGTCCTACGAAAACATGCCTAGAATTGATTCTACAGCATAGGGTCCTTCTTGACTCAAGGTCCGACCTCCTTAACTCCTTAGCTTTCAAACCATGAGTCGAAGTATTCAATGATCAACCAAAGTGTAAGGCTTGCATGGCCAAATTGGAAACAACCCTTGAACTAGGGGCAATGATGTGATGATTCAAATGGAAACAGCCCTTGAACTAGGGGCAAAGATGTGATTCAAATGGAGGCAGCCTTTCAACTAGGGGCAATAAGGTCGAATGTAATCCAGATTGGAAATAGCTCTTGAACTAGGGGCCATGATGTGATTCAAATGGAGGCAGCCCTTCAACTAGGGGCAATAAGGTCGAATGTGATTCAGATTTGAAACAACCCTTGAACTAGGGGCAAAAGTGTGAGGCTTGCATAGCTGAAATGGAGGTAGCCCTTGAACTAGGGGCAATAAAGTACCACCTTGAGAGGCTCGCTGGGCCGAAAACCCAGAAGGGCGATCCATGCAAAAGTTAGAGCACAAAAAAATAATAATAATAAAAAAATAAAATAAAATAAAAATAAAAAAGGAAAAATGAAAAGCTCGCAAGGTTGAAAACCCGAAAGGGCGGCTTTGGCAAAAATTAGAGCGTAAAAGGAGAGTGTTAATACCCAAGTGAACCTTAGCCAGAATTATGTAGGACCAGTGATTCAGATTCGAAACAACCCTTGAACTAGGGGCAAGAAGGTCATGTGTGAGTTAGATTTGAAGCAACCCTTGAACTAGGGGCAAAAGGTTGGATGTGATCAAAGAGTTAAAACTGAATCGTTTCCCAATGAAGACTGCCCAGGAAGGCAAACCCAGAAGTTGAGAGAATGAATTTTATTATTGAAGGACATCAAGTTCCTATCCACAACACTAGGGGCAAATTCAGTACTGGTCAAGTGTAGCAGTCGTTCTTATAGATGGCCTACAGATTTTACACCCAATCAACATGGACAAGTTAAAATGAAAGTAACCCTTGAGAGGCTCGCTGGGCTGAAAACCCAGAAGGGCGACCCAGGCAAAAGTTAGAGCAAAAAAAAAAAAATGAATATAGAAAAAAATAAAAAAATGAAATGATAATGAAACAAAAAGGAGAGTGTTAATACTCGAGTGAACCTTGGCCGGAACTACGATGGCCTGATTCCTATCTTGAGGATACGTAGGTAGCTTCATCTTGAAGTTTGGCCCCAATAATTTTTGTTAACTTATTCCTTTTGTCCATGTTTGATTGGTGTATCTTTAGTCGACTTGGTTGTCCTATCCGTGTTTGATTGGTGTATCTTCGTTCTGCTCAGTTCAATTGGTTTGCTTTAACTTGGTTCGATTCGGTTTGGCGGTTCGGGTCGGTCCGGTCCAGTTTTGCTCGACTTTATTTGGTTCGGATTGGCTTGGTTTGGTTGGCTTGGTTCAAATACCACCTTTGATTATCTGGTTTGGGACTATGCACCCCCAATGGTAGATTCTGTGTTAGTTAGTGACCATTTGCAAAAATAAGTTTTGATTAATTTGAATGAAGCTGACTAATTTTTCTCGAAAATTGTTCCATTTTTGTAAAACTTGGACCTTTCTTTGGATTTGAAAAGCAAAAAATTTTCAGTGCTCACAGTTTAGCGTACATGATTTTAAGACAGAAAATGGAATAAGTTCCAACTCTCATGTTGATCAAAACATTTTTTCCAAAAATAAAAAAAAAAAAAAAAAAAAAAATCAAGGCAATGAATTAGGGGCATATCTGAGTTAGTGATTCTATCTTCTCCCCTACTCGAGTCAACTCGTCAGTGTATATGAGTGTGTACTCATACTAGTCAATGTATTTATATCAATCAAGGTATTCATACCAATCCAGTCAGTGTGTATAAGTATGTTTCTTTAATCACAGTCAGTGTATTTCATACCAGTCTGTGTTTGTATTGTTTTATTTCGTTTGTTTTTCTTGAGTCAGTTTTATTTTTATTCAGGTCAGTATGGATCAATTCAGAGTTCAAATTTCAATCATTTTCAAATTCAATCAAACAAAAGTATTTTCAAACTCAGAGTAATGTGCCAGTCACGCCATTTATATACAAAACTGAAAATTTTTATTACAGTCAGGGGAGGACATCCCCGATTACAGAGACTCCAAAAAAAAAGAAAAAAAAAACAAATAAACCCAAAAAAATACAAAGACTCCAAAAATAAGAAAAAAAAATAGAAAATACAGAAAAAAAAAAGAGAGAGAAAAGAAAAAAAGAAAAGAAAAAAAAAAGAGAGAAACATCAAGCCAAAAAAAAAAAAAAAAAACAAAAACAAACAAAAAAGAGATAGATCTCGTTCTTCTTTCTCCTCCTGTGCAGGCCACACGCAGACTTCACTTACTCGGCTCTTCCATCGCCGAGCTCTTCCTTTTTTTGTCGTCAACCTTCGAAGGCCTTGCCTCAATGTGTTCCCCAAGAGAAGGCCCCACCTCAGTGTTTTCAGCAAAAGAGTTAACTTTTCGCCGACCATCAAAGGAAAAATACGCCGACGCTCCGAACTGGTCTATACAAGTGGCCTGTCGTTTTACCTCTTTACTCTCCATGGAGGTAGCCTTCCATTTCAGTTCTTTCTTCTCTGCCTTTAGGACACAAATCTCCACCCATGCATCCTTATACATCTGCTGAAGCAGATTGAGTTGGGCGTTAACCCGATGTACCTCACACGTCCTGTTTTGCAGACGGTGAGACAGGTTAGTGACTGCGGCCACTGTTTCCATACACGACTTCAACGTGAGGTGGTTAGCATCAATATCAATTTGAGCAGCCATCACTTGCTCAAATGTTAGTGTAGGAAGACAGGGATGAGTAAGAGCAGGGACACTTGGTCCAGAGGAGCTCGATGGATTATTAAGATCCGGAAAGAGAGAGAGAGAGGGCGAGACGAAGCCATGTATAGGAAGAAAGAGGAAAGAAGGCAGTCACAGAATGGCAGAAAATAGAAGAGGAAAAGAAGAAGGGGGAGGAAGACGGAAAAGTGATGAAGAAGAAGATGGAAGAGTGATGGAGAAGAAGAAGAAGAAGAGAGTGGTTAAGAAGAGTGATGGGAGATACTGAAGAGAAGAAGAAGACGAGAGAGAAAGACAAAGAGAGGGAGAGAGTCGAGGCGAGCGACGTTCGAGGCGACCTGCTTTTGTCGGTCAGCCGACACAAAAGCAAAGCCCGCGTGTCAAACGTGGCAAGAGACGCGGGAGAATTGTGTACTCATATATCATATATGTATATATATTGTATAGCTATGTAATATAGATATTTGTTTGAACATTTTGGTCATATGAGTGGCTTGGGTTCAGTAGTGTGGCTCAATGGTTAAAGGCTGAAAGGCTGAGCCCGAGGTCAGGGGTTCGAACCCCACATCAAGTGTTTCTTTGTTTTGTTTTTGTTTTGGTTTTGATGTATATATGTTTTGTCCACCTATATATATATATATATATTTGTTTGAATTGTTTCTGTCACACAAGTGGCTTGGGTTCAATGGTTAGGCCTAGTGGTTGAAGAGTAAGAAGCTGAGCCTGAGGTCAGGGGTTCAAACCCCACATTGAGTGTTTCTTTTGGTTTGTTTTAGTTTTATGTATATATATGTCTTGTATAGTATATATATATATATTTGTTTGTATATTTTGTCACAAGAGTGACGTGGCTCAGTGGCTGAGGACTCGGAGGCCAGGCCTGAGGTTAGGGGTTCGAAACCCCGTATCCCATGTCCATCCGTTTTGTGATTTTCTTTTCTTCTTTTTGCGTGTTTTGCATACGTGTGCTGACGTCAGCAAACGGAATGTGCCTTCTCAGTAACGGCATCTACCCCCACTGACGGTTGCAAACAGAATATTCTCCCTCTATGTATATATCCGTATATGTCTGTATATAGGTCCGTATATGTCTGTGTCGTATATACCTATACTGTATGTGTCTGTGTATATATCTGTATATATCTGTCTGTATGTTGTCTGTATATGTATATATGTATACTGTATGTATATATCTGTGTGTATTTTTGTCTGTATATGAACATATGTATACCGTATATGCCTGTCTGTGTATATTATCGTATTTGTATGTATTTTGTCTATACATGGTATATGTATATGGTATTTAGTTCGAACATACAATTCCTTCTTTCATTCTGTGCATCTATCGCACAATAACCTCACTTCGTTCACCTACCACACAAATTTCAAATTCAATTCCATCACACTAGTTTGCAAAATCCCTGGTCTGGGAGACCTTAAATCCCTAGTCTGGGAGACCTTAAATCCCTGGTCTAGGAGACCTCAAAATCCCTGCTCTAGGAGACCTTAAATCCCCAGTCTAGGAGACCTCAAAATCCCCGGTCTAGGAGACCTCAAAATCCCTGGTCTAGGAGACCTTAAATCCCCGGTCTAGGAGACCTCAAAATCCCTGGTGTAGGAGACCTTAAATCCCTGGTCTAGGAGACCTCAAAATCCCTGGTCTAGGAGACCTTAAATCCCCAGTCTAAGAAACCTCAAAATCCCTGGTCTAGGAGACCTTAAATCCCCGATCTAGGAGACCTCAAAATCCCCGGTCTAGGAGACCTCAAAATCCCCAGTCTAGGAGACCTCAAAATCCCCGGTTTAGGAGACCTTAAATCCCCGGTCTAGGAGACCTCAAAATCCCCGATCTAGGAGACCTCAAAATCCCTGGTCTAGGAGACCTTAAATCCCCAGTCTAAGAGACCTCAAAATCCCTGGTCTAGGAGACCTCAAAATCACCGGTCTAGGAGACCTCAAAATCACCGGTCTAGGAGACCTTAAATCACCGGTCTAGGAGACCTCAAAATCCCCGGTCTAGGAGACCTCAAAATCCCTAGTCTAGGAGACCTTAACTCCCCGGTCTAGGAGACCTCAAAATCCCTGGTCTAGGAGACCTTAAATCCCCGGTCTAGGAGACCTCAAAATCCCTGGTCTAGGAGACCTTAAATCGTCTGATGGTGCAATTCCTTCGGTGTTTGTCGTGCCCAAACGACTTTAGGTGGTCTGGTATAGCCGCCTACCTGTGATTGCAATGAGTTCCTAGGAGACCAACTGCGACGGTGGAAACTAGAGTTCGAATGGCGATGCCTAGAACGCAAAAGGTTCAGGATTTCTGAGACTAAAGTCTGGTTTAAATACCCAGAGGTGCATCCAGGGGTGCATTCTCGGCTTGAAATCTGTATGGTAGCCCCATAGATTGAGATAGCTTATATGCGTCTCAATTCTGGATACTGAACCAACCTAGTCTGTCACTCCGTTGGAGAATAGGAAAAGTTATAGATATGATCAAAAAAGCGGCATCCATGGCCACCCAAATCGGTTAACAACAGCAGGTGCGCCTGTCTGTTCACACCACCCAATCGGTTAATAACAGCAGGTGCGCCTGTCTGTTCACACCATTCTTCCTCCTCTCGCGTAAGACGCGTTTGGAAAGCATCTTCCTCCTCTCGCGTAAGACGCGTTTGGAAAGCATATTCCTCCTCTCGTGTAAGACGCGTTTGGAAAGCATCTTCCTCCTCTCGCGTAAGACGCGTTTGGAAGGCATCTTCCTCCTCTCGCGTAAGACGCGTTTGGAAAGCATCACACTCCTCTCGCGTAAGACGCGTTTGGATCTCAAGTTCACAAACTCCTCTCGCGTAAGACGCGTTTGGATCTCAAGTTCACAAACTCCTCTCGCGTAACACGCGTTTGGATCTCAAGTTCACAAACTCATCTCGCGTAAGACGCGTTTGGATCTCAAGTTCACATCCTCCTCTCGCGTAAGACGCGTTTGGATCTCAAGTTCACATCCTCCTCTCGCGTAAGACGCATTTGGATCTCAAGTTCACAAACTCCTCTCGCGTAAGACGCGTTTGGATCTCAAGTTCACATCCTCCTCTCGCGTAAGACGCGTTTGGATCTCAAGTTCACAAACTCCTCTCGCGTAAGACGCGTTTGGATCTCAAGTTCACATCCTCCTCTCGCGTAAGACGCGTTTGGATCTCAAGTTCACAAACTCCTCTCGCGTAAGACGCGTTTAGATCTCAAGTTCACATCCCCCTCTCGCGTAAGACGCGTTTGGATCTCAAGTATGGTCTAGGAGACCTTAAATCCTCTGAAGGTGCAATTCCTTTGGTGTTTGTCATGCCTGAACGACTTTAGGTGGTCTGGTATAGCCACTTGCCTGTGATTGCAATGAGTTCCTAGGAGACCAACTGCGACAGTGGAAACTACAGTTCGAATGGCGATGCCTAGAACGCAAAAGGTTCGGGATTTCCGAGACTAAAGTCTGATTTAAATACCCAGAGGTGCATCCAGGGGTGCATTCTCGGCTTGAAATCTGTATGGTAGCCCCATAGGTTGAGATAGCTTATATGCGTCTCAATTCTCGATACTGAACCAACCTAGTCTGTCACCCCGTTGGAGAATAGGGAAAATTGTAAATATGATCAGAAAAGCGGCATCCATGGCCACCCAAATCGGTTAATAACAGCAGGTGCGCCTATCTGTTCACATCATTCTTCCTCCTTTCGCATGAGACGCGTTAGGTTGTTTTGCATATTTTCTAACTTTGTTTTGTAGTTGTTCGCGGGACGTCGGTAAATATGTGAGTTGTTATGCTTTAGCATCCCGCTTGTACATAATTTTCTTATTATGTTTAGCATCCTACCATGAGGCTAATTGCTTAAATGATAAACTGTTTGAATGCCTGTGGATGAAGGCTTGTTGCTTAAATTGGAATGATTTAACGAATGTACGTTTTAAGATTCACAAACCTAAGCCCACCTAAGGGTGGCAAATTAAAACCCTTTTCGAGAAACAAATATGAAATTGAATTGTTCCAATTTGAGCAAACTAGTCTATACCTTGTATGCTTCACATAATAAATTTTAGGATTTATTAAATAATCAGAATAAGAATATATATTGTACATAAGAATCACATCATAATTAGTAGAGGCCGATCTTTGATCGGGTGAGTGGGGTGCTCATTATTGACCTTCCCCTCTCATACCTAAGTTCCCGAACCAAGACACTTTGGTAACGACGAACTAATGGCCTTTGGCACGAGTCATGGGTTTCCTAAATTTCCCATAAATATTTAGGTGGCGACTCTGAAATCTGGCAAAGCAGTCCATTTTTGGCATTTGATTCAAACATCGATTTTCCAAAAACAATTGCCGGATTTGGACTCTTTTTTGTGTTTTCACTGTTTTACATTGCACTTGTGAAATCAGATTCAGAACCAACACACAAGTGGAGTCCGAACTGTAAGGGCTATTTCATTCTTCCGAAAGGGGGCGCGAAAAGCTGAGCTACAGACATAAGGACATATCCCCGTGTTTCCCGAAAGAAAGAGAAACATAGGGACGTATCCCCGTGTTTCCCGAAGGAAAAAGAAACATAGGGACGTATCCCCGTGTTTCCCGAAGAAAGGAGAATGCAAAAAAATTGCAATCAAGAGGAAAGGGACACCTCTCAGCATATCACACGCCAAAGAGGAAAGGTAAAACCTCTCAGCGTATCACACGCAAAAGAAGAAAGGGGAAAATTTCTCAGCGTATCACACGCAAGAGAAGAAAGGTAAACCTCTCAGCATATCACACGTGAGAGAGGAAAGGTAAACTTCTCAGCGTATCACACGCAAGAGAAGAAAGGTAAACCTCTCAGCGTATCACATGCGAGAGAGGAAAGGTATCAGTCAAATTGAACTGGAACTTGTCCGAATGAACGGTACAAACAATACCGTGCATAAATGAGAAAGAAACTTGATAGGTACAATGCAATACAATACAAATAACGTGCGTGACAGCGCAAGTGAAGTGTGCATAACAATGCAAGTGGAGAGCGCACAACAATGCAAGTGAAACGTGCATGACAATGTAGGTGGAACGATGCATAACAATGCAAGTAAACGTGCGTGACAACGCAAGTAAAGAGTGTGCAAAACAATGCAAGTAACGTGCGTGACAGCGCAAGATAGATGGGCAAAACAATGCAAATAAAATGATGCATAACAATGCAACTGAAACGTGCATAACAATGCAGGTGGAGTGTGCATAACAATGCACGTGAGACATGCATAGCGAGGCAAGTGCGAGAAATGTATGCTCCATGCAACATTAAGATGCGCATTTCATGCCAGGGTGAGAAGTGCACATTTTATGCAAGCAAGGTTAAAACGTGTTCCATGCAATGTACATACTCTATGCAAAAGATTAACGACGTACATCTAATGTAACGTGTATGTTCTATGCGACAACAAGAATTAGTACAAGATGCATTTATGCAATATGTGTGACGATATGATACATGTTACAAGCAAAGTAGAGCATGATGTCTAGGGATTGCGATAAACAAACAAAGCGGCGATTTAGAAAGTACCTCATGGGGTGAGTGGCAGTGAACCGCTCTACTCTGACGAGGATCTCCCCTTGTGTTCTTCGAACTCTTTCCTTCAACGCGCAGTACAAAGGTTCTGAAATATGTAGAAGCCACAGATGTCGCTTTTCTTCCTGATCATATTCACAATTTTCCCTCATTGCAAACATAGCCAAGATAACTCTGGCAGGGAATGATCCTCAGGGAGAGCACTTCTGATCGCCATTCTGGCTCGAAACAGGTTTGAGCTTGAGCTTGAGGTAGAGGCATACTCATACTTCGGAGCATTGACAAGGCCTGAGGAGGTGCATATGGAATGCAATCTCGGAATTTGCTAAAGTTGAAACACACTAAGATGCTCCAAATTTTCCCTCTTTTCTTTTACTTCGCAGCCCGGAACCCATAGCTTCAGATAGGTCCTGGTTTTACTGTTCTCAAATGACCTGGGTTGAACCTCGCGGTTTTTTTTTTTTTTTGAAAGAACAAATCCTGTTTTGCACAAATGTGGAGAATGGCACAGCACTCTGAGCACAAAACGATTTTTTTTTTGAAATTGAGAGATGAATAATGAGTTTTGACCAGGTATTGAGTCTACGACTGAACACAGCGCACTACGACTCAATAAAGAAAAACAAAAGATAAACAACCTAAATACATCGAGAAACACTCGAAACGACTCAAAACAAGAATCGAGACAAAACAAAAGACATGACACACAGACGTGCACAAGGAGCCTGTTTCTCTGGGTATTGTTGCACACCCTTTCTTATTTGTGATTCTCACATCACTTGGCCCTCAGGCTTTATTTTTTTGAAAAAGCCCTTTCCTTACTTTTTCTCTCCACGCACATCTCTCTATTCTTCAATCTCTCTTCTTTTTTTTTTATCCCTCCCCTGGGTGGTTGATGGATAAACAGGAAGTTGTGGGCTCTTGCCCGTGGTATTCTACCAAATTCTCTTTCTTCTGCTCACAACAATGAACTCGTCCCACGGAGGGGTTGCGCTACAACTGGGTGTGTAGCAAATCTGCAGCTGACATCGGTTGACGATGCTCTACTGGGGAGTTTGGACGTGATCAGATCTGTCCAGATGAGGAAGTGGAATATCTTGATCCATTCCAGTTCGTGCTTCACACTTAGCTTGATACCTCGCTGCTTGGAGGATGAGAGAGCTTTCAGCCCTTTGCTGTTATCTTTAGTTGTGCCATTTTCTGGTGGGTAGAGTGCCCTTTCTGGCAAATACATTGACAGCGGGGAAAAGACTGGAAGCCTGACTCAACTGTGCCCCTAGATCATCATTTTGACCATTTTTTGTTTTGGCTTTCTACTAAAACAATTTTGATCAATATGAGAGTTAGATTAACATACTTGTTCGATTTTCTGATTTAAAATCATGCAAGTTAGGTTATGAGCACTGAAAATTTTCCTTTTTGGGTCCAAGAAAAGGTCCAGTTTTGGAAAAATGGAATAATTTTCAAGAGAATTAATCAACCTCAGTAAAAATTCTCAAAAATTGTTTTTACAAACGGCCACCGCTCAACGAGCATGGAACCTACTCTTGAGATGCACGACCTCAGACCCAAAACAATGAAAAATTGCCCCTTGTTTGAATAGCACTGCAGCACTGTATGGCAACGAAAAGTTGCCCCTTGTTTGGATAGTGCCGCAACACACTGCAACCAGTTCTCAAAGTGACGATCACAACCGAACTCTCCGATATAGAGAAGGCAAATATGATCAAAACCATTACATGGACACAATTGATTTGGAAGTGTTTATGACTGGACTTCAGAATAAAGTTGCCTACGTATCCCAAACATAGGAATCAAGCCTTACGTAGTTCGGGGTTAAGGTACACTCGGGTATTAACCTCTCCTTTTACGCTTTAACTTTTGCCAAGGCCGCCCTTTCGGGTTTTCAACCTTGCGAGCTCTGTTTTTCTTTTCTTTTCTTTTCATTTCTTTTCATCTTTTTTTTTTGTTCTTTTCTTTTCATTTTTGTCTTTTTGTTCTTTTTTTTTTTTACTTTTCTTTTCATTTTTTTTTTCTTTTTCTTGCTCTAACTTTTGCCTGGGTCGACTTTCTGGGCTTTCGGCCCAGCGAGCCTCTCAAGGGTAAAAGCGTGGCTTTGTCCATGCCAAATGGTTTTGGGATCTCGAAGCCATCTGAATCCAGGAGAATGGCTACTGTTCGCTGATGATATAGAAGTCCGTCTAAGGGAGGCTGAATTTGCCCCTAGTGTTGTAGATAGGAACTCAGTTGTCCTTCAGCAATGCTTTCGTCTTTCCTCTCTTCTGGGATTTGGCATTCTTGCCGATCCTCGTTAGCTTGAGAAATGTCCCAAGTTTTTTACTCTTCGAGCACATTTGACATTTTTGCCCCCTGCTCGAGGGGTGCTTCTAATCTACCTTTGCAAGCTTCTTTTGACGACGTCTGACCTTCTTGATCTAACTTTCTTGTCCCTAGTTCGAGAGCTGCTTCAAATCTGGCCACACAAGCCTCACATTGTGGTTAACCGTTGAACATTCTGAATCCAAGTTCAAGGGTTGAAAGTAAAGGGGTTGAGTCTCGAGGTTGAGAGCGATCCTAAGATGCACAATCTCAAAAGCGATTCCACACAGGTCTTCGCAGAACCGCGCAAAACATTTTTTTGAAATCTTTTAAGAAAGCGACAAATCGCTCGCACTGAAGACAGTGCAGAACCAATCTGGGTCAAGCCAGGATCCTTCTCAGTACTTACATTAACAAATATGATCTCAATCATTAAGGGCTTAGCACACCTCTCTTTTTCTCAATTAACCAAATTTTTGCAAATCCAAAGGAATTCCTTCCTCTTCATTTTCATCACAGTGTTCAAAAAGTTTTGAAAAACTTAGGTCAATGCAATGATTTAAAAGGCACAGAAAAGTAAGTGAAAAGCACTGTCATTTCAACACATCTTCTAGCGCAACTGGCTTAAAGCAGAAACAAACTCAAGAGTGTGAAAACCACTGCTGTTTCATTCAAATCTTCTGGTGTAACTGGCTCCACGGTAGAAACAGACTCAAAAGAAAGCGAAAAAGACAAACACAAAAAAAAATAGTGATGTCCGAGGTAACACTCCCGGAATCACCCGACTCCTATACAACAGGACTGACTCGATACAACAAGACAGACCCCAAGCAAAAAGACTGACTCAAAACAAAGAGACAGACTCAAAACAACACAACTTAACTGACTCAATACCCAAGCCAGAACGTAAAATAAACAGCATTCGCAAATGCTCAAAACAGTGCGTGCCATACGCTACATCTGGAGTAAATTGAACGCCGCCTGCAGGTGGTTTATCCCCTGATCACATCATATTACCCTCCAAGTTCACTGATTCAGTGATGATAGACTTTGCTGAGCTTGGTGGGAGGATGACCTCGTTGTCAAACAAATCCTGTACTTCGTGGCGAAGACGGAAGCAATTGTCGGTGCTATGGCCGGTCTGTTGATGGTACGCACAGTACTGGGTAGTATCATGACTGGGCAGAAGACGACTAGGGAGAGGTCGAGGCTCAAGAGGTTTGAGGTGCCCCTTTTCAGCAAGGATTTGAAGAGCCTTGGACAAAGGCATATAGAGGGCATGGAAGACCCTGCGACCTCGAGGTAGATACTTCGAGGTTTGTGGATTTTTGCTGGGTACACTAGAAAAAGGGTCGGCAAGTACAAGCTTGGTCTGCTGCTCTTTCTTGGGTGTAGAATTAGGGTTGGAAGGAATGGTTCTGGTGCAATGGCCCTTCTCCCAATTTTCCCCTTGGCTTGAACTGCCTTCATTCTAAGTGACAAAAGTGTCATCCACAATTTTTGCAGCAATTGCGAGCACTTGCTGTATGTTTAGTCCCTTAGCTTTCAAAGCCTCAACAGCCTACAGAAGTTGTTCATAGGGATCAGTGTCTGCCCTCGCCTTGTTCTTTCCACTTGCCTCAGCTTGGTCGAAGGTTTGGGTTGCTACAATTAGTGCGAAGCCCGGTTGTTCCCGACACATCATTGCCCGAACTTGGGATGACTTCAGGTTGGCTGAGTTCAATTACAATTCGCCCCAATAGTGGGGGCTCTTCTAGCATGAAATTTCTGGCATGTGACATGGTCGATGGCGGAGCCGACATTCCGAAGGCTAGATCAGCCACAGCTCTCTGAGGATCGCCGATCATTCCCATTAGCTCAAAAGTGGTGGGCTCACGGGTTTGAAATGATTTGGGGTTCCCAAATTGGATATGCGGTAGGTGCCCTGGATGGGCGTGGTATTTCAACATCAGTCTTACCCTGCATGGCGACTCCCTGGTTTAATGATGCTGCCATGACCACAATTTCTTCTGAATTTTGCATCATCACGAGTTTGCTGAACTGAATAGAGGTGATGTGACTGGTGACTAACGGATCAAATGAACCGGTGAACCTTGACTGGCCTTTCTCTGCTTTGCCTCAGCGAAGGAAAATACTAGCTGTTTTGAAATGAATCTCTGACTTGACAAAGTCTATCAGCACAAATCTAATGAACCTTGGGGGATATTGAAGCCTTCTGAAGCTACGGTTCCAAGACCACCTAGCAGAAGAGAAAACAGGCAACATCTCAGCCCGATTTCACTAGAACAGATATGAGCAAAGCTAAATGACTGTACTCTTTACTGAATTCTCCCCAAAATTCTGCCTGTAAATTGATACCCTCAGGTAAAACTGACTCCCCCAAAATACTGATGCCCTCAGGCCTGATACCCAGACTTGCAAACTGATATATGCATTCCCTGTAAAGGCATACTCTAAAAGCACATAGCAAGTAAATGAGAGCCAAAACACCCCTACAGAGGGATAGGGTTTCTCTATCCTATTTTGTCAGGAGCTAAGGTTTCACTACGCACGCAGCGGTTTCAAACAACCTACAATTGGGTAAGCAACATGTCCTAGTTTGGATTAGTCACTATGGATTCCGATATGCACTAGGTCGAATGGTCAAAAAGGGTGCCTCGATGAAAATCGAGGTTTGTGTTCCCGTCGTGGCAGAGCCCGCAACCGGTCAGCCTTATGGCACGCTTCTCAAAGCGGGCCTCCGGCAAACCGTTCAGGAATAGCATACGGCAAACACAGTGTCCTAGGCGCACCAATGCAAATGCAATGCAAAGAAACACATAAGTGTAGTCAAAACAACATATCATGAGTTCGAGTCAAGTTCTCAAAACTCCCCAGCAGAGTCGCCAGAAACTGTAGACACGCCCGAACGTCCCGAGCTCCACGCGCACAAATGGATGCGAAATCCCGTTTTGTTCATTAGGCTTACTACAGTTCAGACTCAATGTCACGGTTCTGAATCTAATCTCACAAAGTGCAATGCAAGACTAATGAATCACCAAAGAGTCCAAATCCGGCAAATCATTTTGGAAAACTGATTTTTGTAAAGAAGTGCCAAACATGGACTACTTTGCCAGATACAGAGTCGCCACCTAAACATTTTATTTTGGGGGAAATTTAGGAAACCCTGACTCGTGCCTAAGGCCACGTGTCCGTCATCACCAAAGTTGCCTCGGCTCGGGAACTTAGGTACGAGAGGGGAAGGTCATGCAATGAGCACCCCCACTCGCCCAATCAAAGATCGGCCTGCACTAAGCATGATATATTGTTTTTGAAAACACATGTGCTCTTATTCCGGTTAATTATCTAATCTTACTACGTGATGTGCACAGCAAACAAGTATAGACTAGATCGCCTAATTTGGAACAAAACATTGCATATTCGTTTGTTTTGAGAACGGTTTGAAGTTTGCTACTCACAAGTAAGCTAAATCAGGGATTTCAATGAATTGTTCCAATTCAAGCAATCCAACCTTCACCCACAGGCATTCAGGCAGTTATATCACATAAGCAGTTAGCCTCATGGCAATCAATAACACACATGCAGTATGCTAAAGCGTAAACACTTACAGTGTACTCCGAGCCAAAACAATAGCTAGTTAGTAATCAATGCATGATCCTAGCTTATGTTAAGATGGCTAATGCAACACATGCAAAATGCAACTAGAAATAGGCTCGACTATTCTAAAATGGCATATGAGATGCGACTTGATAATCATGTATTCAAGTAGGGATTGAAACACGATGCAGTTAGTATGATGCGCCAAGCCCGGTGCATGCAAGACAGATGAATGAATGAGCGCATGTGAAGCATAAGGATGCTAATTGAAAAATGACCTAGAACTAACCATTAAAAGCAGGTAAGTAAAAGGGAGAAAGACATGGGATTGGAAGACATTCACACACGCACGCACACTTATTACAAAATTCGCCCTTTTCGATGGAGGGTCCGAATAAAAGCTACACTAAGCTACACAACTAATCTAATAATCTAATTAAACTAGTTATTACACAACCAAATTGAATAACTAGCTATAACTAATTATTACATCACAAAACTAATTAACAAATTAATTAATTTACAAACAACAAATGCTAACTAACAAGTAAACATTAAATCAGGCTGCCTCAGCTCTGCCTTGAAGAAGTTAAAGATGCATGCCTCGGTTCCCGTCCCGAAAGCTCTCCAAATGCTCTTTAGAGGCTTTGTATGCAGAGTGTCCTTGAGAACTTGCTGCTGGATCTTACCAAAAACCATGCTGGGGAGTGCACCAGTGGCCTGCCCGGCCATAAGGAGCTTCTGTCGACCACCCTGCCGGCCAAGAGTGCACACTGCCGGCCAAGGATGAGGGGGGGTGCCAACCAAGGATGATAGGGCTGCGGCCACTGGTGTGCTGTGACACCAAGCTGCAACAGAGCACAAAACAGAGAAAAGAGAGGGTCTCCCAAGGATATGTACGCATTATGCCACCCCATATCACCTCAAAACATTAAAGGAGAGGCATAATCGGATCCAAGACCATAAATCACGCATCTCGATGCATGATGGCCAAAGATCCAACTTGTGCAATTCAATGTAAAATGAATGCACAAATAAACATATAAAGCCTAAAACTCTATCATGCGTCATCAAGAGCGTCGGCGACCAGGAATTGAGGCACGTTTCATCACTTGAAGTATGAAACGTCCCTCGTTTCTCGTGCTCAAATTAATACTTAATCCAAAACACAATGCAACTCAAGCATGCAACTCAATGCAATACAACTTAAGCATGCAAACATGCAAGGGACAAGTGTGCAAAAATGCAATGCAACATGAACAACCTAACAAGGCTAATGGCATGCACAATGCACAATGCTAAGAACAAGATGGCATACACAATGCGATGAATCAACATGTGAACAACATGGCATACTCAATGCACAATGGACTTAAACCAAAATAAATAGGCCTCAGCCATGGCCAAATTAGTGGCCATAAGGATGAAATTAAGGCACATGAAGCATATACAAGCATGCACATGCAATGGCCCATCAACAAGGCCTAAGAGCACAACTCTCAAGAGTGCTCAAAGAGTGACAAAAATGGAAGTGTAACAACACTAAGTGAACTGAAATTAAGTAAGAAATGATGCCAAATCATTCAAACAAAGCAAGTAAAGCATGCAAGAATCCTAAAGCATGAAAGCTAACAAAGAGGATTACTCTAGAGACATGCAATACATGGTACAATGGCACGAACCAACCATGGATAGAGCTGAAATAGGTGAAAACATGGACCAAAACATGCTAAGATGGAGGCTCAAAGACCTAGACATGTAAGCATACAAGCTAGGCTACAAGTAAGGCAATAATGCACAATACTCAAAGGCATTCAAAGCATGAATGAAGTGAGAACATGGCAGTCCTAAATGCTCTGAAATGTCATGTTAAGTGATTCCAAATCATGTACACGGCACAAATGAAGCATGCTAAGGTGCTCAAAGCTTGAAGCAAGCAAGGGCACTTGTACTACAACTATGCAAAACATGAAGCATGTGACCAAGGCAACCCAAAATAGTCCTAGAACATGTTAAAATGAGTCCAAAACATGCATGGAAGGAAGCCAAACGTGCTAGCATGAGGAGCATAAGGCATGACACATACAAGGCAAATAAGGGTGGATTACACTACACCTATTAAGACCAAGCATGGGATGGACTTAATCAACAAAAATCAGAGTTATATCATGGTATAATAACCCCAAAAACACATTGAAATGATGGCTCACAAGCTAGGACATGAAGGCATACACAATGACTCATGTTAAGGCATAAAGGGGCAAACCCTCCAACGCATTGATAAATGAAAGATGTGAATGCATGAACATGAAACATGGACTGAAATCACATAATAAATGATGCCAAATCATTCAAATAGTCCAAGTAAAGCATGCTAGGGGACTTGGTGCATAAAGCTAACAAGCTAGATTGAACCATGGCTATACAAAGCAAGTCATGCATGATCAAAACAACCAAAATCCGAGATAAAGCATGTTAAAACATGGACAAAAGCTTCTCGAAGTTAAGCCAAAAGCATGCTAGAATGACATGTTAAAGCATGAGACACACTAGGCTATTTCATGGAATTGCACTACAAGTGCATAGAGCATGCAAGGGGCCATCAAACCCACATGAAACAGAGTCATGTCATGCTAAAAAAACACCAAAAACCTTCTGAAATGGAGACAAAACAAGCTAGAATGACATGTTACTTCATGAAGCCTACAAGACCAGTTTGTGTGATTTACACTACAAGTGTATTAGGCATGCATGGAGTGACAAAACCAAGCAAAAATAGTGGCATCCCACAGCAACATAACCATAAATACATGCTAAGATATGGCCAACATAAGGTTAACAAACATGCTCACACATGAGGCATTCAAAACAAGTAAGCACAACACAAGGAGAGAGGATGACCCTCTCCTATTTAAGACCTCAAAAACCACCTTTCCACCACTGAAAATCCTCTGGATTTCAGTGGTAGAAAGGTCATGCAAAGGTTACAAACAAGAGCCTAAAGGGGGTGGCTCAAAACAAGGCCTAACAAGGCCTAAGAGGGGGTAGATCACCCCAAACGAAAAAGTGACCTTAAACAACTATCTCAAGCATGCAAAAACATGACTTTTTCCAGTTAAGAGTTAAGCTTAAAAACATATGCAAGAAGGGCTAAAAGCTTAAGCAAAAATGGGGGATCTAAAGATTAAAGGCTCACCCTTGAAGACCTTCTTTACTACTGCAACTCTAGCAAGTTCTTTGAGCTGAAACTAGCCCAAGAACACCAAAACAACCTCAAGAAGCCTCAGCAACACAAGCAAGGTGTTTGAGTGTGTGTTTGTGTACAAAAGTGAGACAAAACTACACTTTTTAAGGCACAAAAATGAAGAAACAAGGAAGAATAGATACAAATGTATATCAATCTCTCAAGCCTCAATTTTCTGAACCTCTAAAATGGAGGAGCCTCTCCTTATATAGAAGAGAAGCAATGCAAAGCTTGTTCAACAAGCTTGAAAGAGGCTCATCCCTCCATACACGTGTATGGATAAGAGATGAGTGAAAACCAGCTGGCTCAAAAGATCTGGCGTGAAATCTGCTGAGACAAAGGTTCTGCCGGCCAAGATCTGGCATGAAATCTGCTGAGACAAAGGGTTCTGCCGGCCATCAGAGGTGGCTGGCAGTACCTCACTGATGGCCAGCAGGCATCATCAGTAGTAGGCAAGGAAGAAATCATGGCCGACAGTGCCAAACAGGGACCGGCAGTGCCTCACAAGAAGCAAGCAGAAAGGGCCAACACATGGTCCAAAAATGGGGCAGAAAGGAAACAGGGTTTGGAAAGCTCAAACTTGTGTTGTTCCGCTGCGAAAGTTGAGTAATCGAACTTGTGGTTGGATGTACCTGCAAGCACAACCAAGTCTTGAGGACGGTCAAAAATGGGGTGTCTACAACGCTCTGATACCAAGTTATAATGCCCCAAAAATAATACAATAAACCAACCAAGACAATATGTGAATGAAAATAAGAATCAGAGTATAAGTCCTTCTATTACATGAGATCCAATTGTACAAGAGAGTGATATATGCAATTATACATTCATGAGCATGTCCCTGAATCTACAGCATATATCACAGCATGAGATAGAACTGAAGCAAAACAAAGAATAAATGCCCTAATGACTTACATCTTTCCAAGATAGTTCTTGGTTACAACAAAAGTAGATTTTCAGTCCAATACAATTTAAAGCCTTTTGGCTATACAAGAGTTAAGTACAAAAAAAATAAGATTGAGCCTTCAGCTCCACAGTCCTCCTAAGCTAAGTCCTTGGAAGAGGCATATCACCAGCACCTGAAAATAGTTTTCGCAAGTAGGATGAGCCAAAATCCTGTAGAGACAATCTATCACAATATATGAATCTTAACAAAGATATAAGTAATATGCACGTGTTCAATATCCAATGACAAAATCTTTTACACCTCTTTTCCAAAACCATGTTATGCCAAACTTACATCTCAATTCATTTTATCCCAGTTCATTAGTTATACCCATTTCATTTAATCAATCAAACAGAGAATGCACCTCACAGGTCTCCAACCAATATGATTATTATACAATACATTCACTTGCCATTTTACGAAAATTTCGTCTATGGGGAATCGGCACCCATGTATATGCACGGTTTTCGGACTTTCACCCTAGGCGCACAGGCCAACTTAGTTTAATGGAGTCCATTCCCTTTCTCCTCCCCAAACATGGAGAACATCCCCTTTCTCTTCCTAAACATCATACATATACAATGTATACACATCATAATCATATTCAATGATAACAGCTAAGAGATTAGTTTCAATTCGCCTAATCCTCATACAATTTCTACAACAGTCATGGCTATCCTCCACCGATAGCCCAAAGCAGATATTTCTAAACATATATACAATCTTTACAATAGATATATTATCCAAATTCCCATAGGTGCAAAGTAATACATATCTAACTCCACCGTTTATATAAACATCCATTCAATGTCATATTCCCAATATCAGTTCCATATTTATACAAAATAACAATTTGAACCCTTTTTTTAGGGCAAAACTCCATTTTATTCCAAAATCCACCCCGGATAGCAAAATCAACAAATTTACCACAACACAACTTCACATTACTCCCATAACCATTTTTAACACATACATTTGAAAACCCCTCTTTTGATTTAAAACCAAAAACCCTTGGTTTGATCAAAATCATCTCAAGTTCCAAAGTTTCTTACACATCGACAAATTACTAAGTTAAAAACCATATGAGAGTGTAGAAAATCCCTACCTTAAGTGTAGAAGACCACAGGAGAAGTGGAGAAAATCTAAAGAGACCGGAACCAAGATTGATTCGGATCAAAACGTAGCTCTCGAGGTGCTCTACCTTTTTAACAAAGGCAGCAAGGTTGGTGGAACCACTAGACGTAGATTAAAAAGTAGAGAGAATGTTGGTTTTAGAGAGAGAGGGTCTAAACTTTAGTGTTTGGAGAGAAATAGATATGAAAAAGTGATGTAAAATGACCTTTTTACAAACTAATATATGCATAGTCCGCTCGAGCACAAGAAGTGACGCTCGAGTGTCAGATACAATAAGTTGTTCCGCTCAAGCGCAGAATGCACACTCCCAGTAATTTTGCAACCACTCGAGTGCAAGAATGGCCACTCGAGCTGATCCCACTCAAGCCCAGAAAGGACCGCTTGAGCATAGAATACACTCTCCCTGAAGTTTTTCAAACCCGGAAAAGTACTGAGAGTTTGCAAAGCCCGCTCCGAGCGTAAGAAGTGCAGCTCGAGCGGAGGATCAAAATTAGGGCAACAAGGGTTTGGACCTAAGCAACTAGCCTGCCCCCAAACGCAACCACAACAATCCCATAACCAAATTTAAGGAGGTACAAGGGAAGCAAGATGTAAACAGTGATATGAAACCATTAAACCCAAGTCCAGGATACAACAAGAGTCGGGTCAAAAACCAGAATCGCTATTCCCAAATCTCATCAAACCCCATCTAGGTGATATCTTCAAAAAGACGTGATCTCCCAGTTCAAAGGATAACGGTCTCCTCCTACGATGAACATAGCTCTTCTGAAGACTCTGAGCCGTACCAACCTCTTATGGATCAGTGCAGCATTCTCTATCGTTTCTCGGACTAACTCTAGACCTATCATAGGGGCATCACCCACCTCAGTCCAACACACGGGAAATCTACACGATTACACATAATGGCCTCAAACAGTGTCGTACTAATACTCGACTGGAAACTGTTGTTTGTGGGCAAACTCCACTAAAGACAAGTTTCTCTCCTACGACCCCTTAAAGTCAAGACACAATCCTGAAGCATATCCTCAAAGGATTTCAATAGTACGCTCTGACTGCCTGTTAGTCTGAGGATGATAGGCGGTACTAAAAGTCAACCTAGTGCCCAAAGCATTCTACAGGCTCTGCTACAACTGAGCAGTGAAACGCGGA
>JAXFYN010001331.1:0-34000 GCA_036172215.1 Camellia granthamiana | reverse complement strand
ATTAATACTTGTTGCAATTTTCTAGTTCTACTTTTGAAAAATAACAGACACACAAAGTTCTAATTTTTAATTTCTAATGGAGTTTTGGAATACATTGTTGAATTTTCTTGTTAATCTGGTAAAAAGATAATACTACTTGTTAGAGCATCTCCAATGGTTTGCCATTGGAGCTGCCATTGCTATAATATAGCAGCTGTGTTGAATTTTGATGCTCCAATGGCAAAACATAGCAGCTGCCAAATTTGAGAAATGTCAAAGCTTGTGTCAAATTTGACATAAGCTTTGGCAGCTGCCATTCATGCCAATTCAGCCAAAATCAACAGTTTCCCTTCCTCCTTCCCTCCCTCCCTCCCTCCCTTCATGCCAACTCAGCCAATTCATCAAACAGATTCACAGATTCACAGAAAAAAAATTACAGATTCAGAATTCAGATTCAAAGATTCACATATTCAAATTCATCAAAAAATTACAGATTCAAATTACAGATTCAAAGATTCACAGATTCAAATACAGATTCACATATTCAAATTCATCAAAAAAAATACAAATTCATCAAACAGATTCACAGAAAAAAAAAAAAGAAAAAAAAAAAAAAAAAAAGAAAGCCCAGATGACAAAGAGATGAGGGATCTGTTTGAGCATATACCTGGTCTCATCGTCCTATTTGAGAGATTCATCGACTGAAACAAAGCATATACCTGGTCTCATCTCTCTCTATGTTTCAAACAGTCGCCGATCTGTTCAGAATTCACCTATCGAAGACAGAGAGATGAGGGATAGAGTGAGACAGAGAGAGAGGTAAATCTGGATAGCCAGAGTGAGAAGATCGAAGACAGTGAGAGACATGGACGATGGGGATGGTAGATCGAAGACAGTGAGAGAGAGGTAGATCGAAGACAGTGAGAGAGAGAGACAGAGTGTGAGAAGAGAGTGAGAAGATTCACCGATCGAACAGACAGAGAAGAGAGTGAGAGTGAAAGATGAATCTGAGAGTGAGAGGGACATGGACGAGGAATGAGAGAGACAGTGAGAGGGAGAGGAAGAAAATGTTGATGAACAAATCATCTCAACCATTCAAGATCAACACGTGGACGATGGGGGATGGCATTTGATAGAGCCGTTGGGCTCTGTTTGGCTTTAAAAAAAAAATAAACTCAATTTGCTGGGTGGGTGGGTGGCTTAAAAAAATAAACTTAATTTTTTATAAATAGAGCCGTTGGGCTCTGTTTGGGCATTTGATAGAGCCGTTGGGTCTGTTTGAATTTTTATAAATAGAAACTCTTTATTTGAATTTTTTTTCACAGCAACCATTGCACATTTCATTTTTCTTTTCTTCTCTCTTCATCTCAATTTGATTTCATACTAAATTTTCGAAATTATATTATTTTTAGTTTTTTCACACAATCACCATGGAAGGTTCATCAAAAACAAAGAGAGGAAAATCATTTACTATTGAAGAAGATATGGCAATTTGTAGAGCTTAGTGTCACATTACTGAAGACCTAATTGTTGGAAATTCACAATTGCATACTCATTTTTTGGGAAGAATTTTTGAAAATTTTTGCTCGCTGCAGAATGATCACTCAAGAACACAAGTGTCTATCTCATTTCGATGGGGTGTAATAATGAAATGTTGCAACAAATTTCGTGGGTGTCTAGCACAAGTTGAAAATCTACATCCAAGTGAGGTGTCACAAGTTGATATAGTAAGATTTTATTTTTATTTATTATGTTAGTTTTTTTTTATTTTGTCTTACATAAAAATTAACTAATTAATTAATTTAATATTTTTTTGATATAGATGCTTCAAACAAAATTGTTATACCATCAAGATGAAAACAAACATTTTATTTTTGAACATTGCTGGCCAATTTTGCAAAACAATATCAGGTGGCAAGATGTAAATCCTACGAATACGGTGAAGTCAATGATACATACACCATTTTCCCCTAATTCAGCCCCCGATTCCCCTATGGATAACTGCATTTCTCTTGAAGATGACACTAGTCCAAGTGTTGGTAACAATTCAACTGTTGGTGAGAGTAGTGTCTCCGCAAGGGGTAAAAGGCCGATGGGTAGGAGATCTGCAAAGAATTATTTCAAAAAAATCAAGTCGTTCAAGCTGAAGTTCAAAAAATGAGCACACAATTGGACACATTTAACCAATATCTTGCTGAGAAAGAAAAGAAAAAAGATGAAAGAGAAGAAAAAAGGATTCAAGCACTGCAGGAGATGAAAGAACTTGAGATGAAAAAACATGACTTTGAGATCAGAAGACAAGAACATGAGATGAAAAAGAAAGAACATATGATAATGACTACGGACATTTCTCATTTGGACCCTCAGATGAAAGCGTATTACATAATGCGAAAAAATGAGATTTTCGCCAAGTGGTCCTCAAATGTGAGCAGCCTAAATTTTTATTTTCCCCTACCTCCTGATGAATAATTACGAGATAAATGTTAGTCTTTATTTTTTGCAATATCATTAAATTTGCAATATCATTTATTTTTTGATGTAATTGTTAGTCTTTATTTGCAATGTAATTTTTATTTTGTAATGAAATTTCATGTTGTTTTTTTTATTTTTGAGTATTTTGTACTTCACAATGTAATATTATTTTTTCAATGTATAATGTTCATTAATTTGTATTATAATTTAATATTTTCAATAAAGTATAATGCAAAAAAATAAATATATTTTTTCAAATGAAGGCAATAAAAAGATAAAATACATTAGCTGATATTAAATGAAGATAATTTTATTATAATAAAAAGACATTATAATATAAATATATAATTTTTTTCAATTTTTCCAATTTTTCATTTTTTTTTATTTTTTATATTTGTCTAGTTGGGAATAATATAAATATATAATTTTTTTTCAATTTTTCCAATTTTTCATTTTTTTTTTATTTTTTATATTTGTCTAGTTGGGAATAATATAAATATATTTTTTTAACAAACAGGTAAAAAAATATCACAAAAGACAAAAAATAAACAAAAATAAAATCACAAAAAACCTATATCCAAACAACACCTACAAACTTGAAGGGAAAGTTGGTTGAGATTTGCTAAAAATAGCAAATGACCATTGGAGTACCATTGCTATAATTTGGCAAAATAACACTATTCATTGCCAAATTATAGCAATAGTAATAGCAATATAGCAACCACCATTGGAGATGCTCTTAGAAGAGGGAAATGAAAAATTTTATACAAATGATTTGAATTTTTGCTGTGGTTACATTTTAGATTAATGTTGGTGTATATATAATACCATTGATTTTGAATTTGTTTTTATATTCTCAAAAAGCAATAATACATTTTAGAGGTTAATAATTTAAATTAAATTATAATTATAATTTCGATACTTGTGCTAAATAAAATGTTTGATAAAATCTCAGTGAATTGGGTTTATTCGAGTAAAAGTTTGTGGCATTTTTGTCATTTTGCATCATATTGGACTGATTTGAAAATTCAGCTATTTTAATTAATTTTTTAATGTGTTCTCAGATTATTTTAACTTATTTTATTTTTATTTTCTATTTTAGTCAAAAATCATTTTCTCAAACACATGTAATCTTCTTTCTCATGTTAAGGAAATTAGAGCCCGCTTGGAGTGAAGTATAAGGGCGTGGTTGTTTGGACGGACTGAATAAAGGGGATTGTAATCCATCGGACTGGTTAAGGGAAGATTGTAATCTATCGAACTGTTAGTCTTGGGATACATTGTTCCCGAACTATTTGGTTGAACTAAATTTGTATCTTATGTTTGTTTAGTCATGAGATTAAATATCTAGATTGGACTATTTTTAGTGAATCCAACGTTTGGTTGGACGGACTGGATAAGAATAAATGTTCAAAAGACTATTTTACTTTTGTAATTTATAATTTTTACTTAATATATAACTTTAAATTTGTAATCTATAATTTATAATTTAACAACACTAAAAAATTTTAATTTATAAGGCCATAATTTTTAATTTATTATTTTCAATTAAATTAAATTTGTAATTTATATTTTTTATTTAATATATAATTTTAAATTAACAATACTAAAAAAAAAATTAATATATAAATATTGTTTTTTAACAACACTAAAAAAATTTAATTTATAAGGCCATAATTTTTAATTTATTATTTTTAATTAATTTATAATTTGTAATTTATATTTTTTATTTAATATATAATTTTAAATTAACAGCACTAAAAAAATTATAAGGCCATAATTTTTAATTAAATTTAATTTATAATTTACATTTTTTATTTAATATATAATTTTAAATTAACAACACTAAAAAAATAATTTATAAATGTTCAAAGACTATTTTACCCTTTTCCAATTGTTTATTAAGTAATAACATGAGGGTAAAATGAATATTTCACACATTAGTCCCATGAGATACCAATCTCATAGAAATAATCCCACCACCCCCTCAGATACAATATACAATAATTCCTCATATAAGAGACTATTAATCCGGAGTAAAAAAATTGAACCAAACAATGGACTATTAGTCTGGCTGGACTAATAGGCCAATCCCATGAAATAATCCCTCAAAACAAACACGCTCAATAGTGTACTTTTTTTATGTTTTTTAAATCATATTTTTTATATTTTATTTTGTAAAAATTCAAAAGATACATCTATTTAAATCATTTCAAATAATCTCTTAACACATGCTGTGTGTGTATGATGGTGGTGGTGGTGGCTGGCTGTAGCTTTGGAAATTTTTGTCATTGCACATGATTTTGATGTGTTAGATTACTTGTAAATTCCACTTATATAGACACAGTATAAAATTTGTGAATTTATTTTTTAAAAAATTCATTAAATACTAAAAACACAAAAATTTAATAGATTTTTATATTTTTGAAATTCTTTTAAAATTTAAGATTTTTTTATAAATATTTTACTTTTAAAATATAAGTAATTATTTTAGTTAATTTTTTAATTTTTTATAAAAAAAAAATAGAAGTGTAAAAAAATAAAAAGAATGATTAAAACACACCTAAGTAAATTTGAAAAAAAAAAAAAAAGTTTCATAATAATCGACTGGTATAAAACTGAAATTTATTAACCCAGATCAAATCAATTGCTCCCAAACCCTAGCTTCGGCTGAAGAGCCTTGGTGGGTGACATTTCGCCTCGTTTCGTTTTATGTATTTTGGCAATAGAAACAAGGTATAAACGTTTCCTTACAGGTATTTAAAAATTAACAGAATTTAATGTTTGATTATTTGAGTATTTTAGTCTAATGTGAATTTTGCCCAGCCAAAATTTAGACGGTGTTATTATCTATCTAATGGGTTAATTTCAGTTTCATCTTCTAAATTATTGTTTTATTTTTATATTTTTTATAATTTAATTTGATCCTTAGATGTATCAATTTTATCTATTTAGTTTTGTTTTTTTTTTTTTAAATAAAAAAAAAAAAGCTTGTGTGGTCCAAGTGGGTTTTACTTGTAATGACTTTCACCACTAATGTATGTCTCTGGCTGACTATCTATTCTCATATTTTGTATTTACCTCTTATGTGTCAATACTGTATTAATGTAGTGTTGACAAATAATGTGATAAACACAAGATGGTAATCTCTAACTGATAATTAGACTGACACCGTAAGATGGTCAATGTGGCATAACTCCTTGGGTTGTATTCAAATTGTAAAATTACCCCCTCTCTTTATGTTACGTTTTTAGCGTTACTGAAATCAGAAACTCTATGGAAACAAATGATAGTTTTAAGATGATACAGAAAAAATGACAATAGCTTAGGCCATAAAAATAAATTAGTATTGTGGCGTGCTTTCTGTAACTTTTGAAATGCAATGCAACAGAACTGATGGCTTACATGCTTATGCTTGATGTCACCAGGGAAATCTCAGCCATCAGATAACCTTTCATTTTATCTGGAGGTTATGGAAAGACCGGACGAATCATCTGACTGGAGTTATTATACATCTTTTCGGTTGTCTGTGATGAACCAGAAGAACTTGGATGAATCTGTTAGTATGGATTGGGGTGAGGGGGAAAAACGTGAATCCAATACTACAAAAGAATTGGGCTGGTTGGAGTTTATGTTGCTGGATAATGTCTTTGATCAGGATTCTGGGTATCTTGTTGGGGATTCTATTAACTTTTTTGCACAAGTTATTCTTTTGGAGGAGACACTTTTGAAGGGTACAGAGTTGGACAACGCTGGTTATACAGTTCATGAGACGTTGTTTGCTGAAGACGAGATTTTTGTTTGGAGAATGCATAACTTCTTGTCTTTCAAGAACATTTTAGAAACCAACCAGAACATTTTACAAACCATTAGAATAATAGTTAGCCAAACTTTCCAAGTTGGAGAATGCAGGCTTCAGATTGGTGAGCCAGTACTCAATATAGATAGTTGATTTAGTTGAGTTGTTCTTGGCTTTTTCATTTATTTGTGGTTTTCTCATCATGAATGTATGCATGATTGTAATGAAGGAGTCAGCCAGTATTCAGACTTCATTATTGCAACTTTGGAGTGTTATCCACCTGTTACGAATGATACAGTGTTTGAGGTAACGTTCAAGATGTCTTTGTTGAATCAAAAAAATATGGTAAGATTTTCTTACAAGGAAACTGTGAGTACGAAAAAGCGTTGTTTTATGAAGTTCATGAAAGTATCAGACCTCCTGGACCAATATGCTGGATTTCTTCGTGATAAATCAGTTGTCTTCTGGTGTCGGATTCTTCATCATGGCCCCAAGACTGAGTCTTCAGAAGCAGAGGTTAGTATGTTTGATTTTACTAGGTCAACTATTTCTTGTATTTGAGATATACCAGTAATTGGTCTGCTGTGCATGCTATTTATGATGAGATACCTCATTAACAACTCTGTCATGGTTTGCTCTACTCCCAAGTTTTCAAAGAGTTGCAGCTAAAAGAAAGAAAGTGCATATTCCAAAAATGTTTCTATTATTTATTCCATTCTGGCATTACTCATAGTGCATACAAAGATGAGGCCTTATCACAAGCAACCCGGGTAGGCTACACATCTTATTCTACCATTACACCCCATCGAGGACTATGATTTCAGTTTGATAAGATATTATTGTAGTTGAAGTTAAACCTGTATAGTGTATTTTAAAACAATTATGTTGAAGAATGAGTTTTGAAAACCACCACAATGGCTAGTTGCCTAAAGACTAAAGTAAAGGACTGAATATAAGGTTGAAGGTGTAAATACAAACTACAGTTCTCTATGTCAAATAAATTTCTCTTTAGAATTTCAAATGGCTCTTTTGAATTTCTCCTATGATTTTACGGAGCTGCAAAAATAGAGAAAAGGCTACTACTAACCAAAATTTGCATACACAGGAAGGAAAAAGAGTTGAACATGCCAATGGGGTGTAAATGGCATCATATATTACTCATATATTGCTAATTTTGACTTTTTCCATGAAATTAGCAGTTTAAATTGAAGCTTGAGATGGATTGTTCTACTAAGGAAATGAAGCATCTTGAGCGTGAGCTTGAACGGTTTCGATCAGAAAGGAATGAAGAAATTACACAGCTATCTGTAGAGAAAGAGGATTATAAGAACCGTTTTCATAATTTGGAGAGACAGTTCTCTCTACTAAAGTCCAGGAATAGTGATTGTTTTCAGGTATGACACGGCTTCAAATTCATAAATTTAGAGTGCTATCGAAAATGTGCACTAACGATTTTTTGGATGGAAAAAATAATAAGGAAAACATTTCTCTCTCTCTCACTCTCTCTCTCTCTCTAAAAGCATATATTTTAGGATGATAACTGAGAAAATTGATTATATATATGCTTTAGTAATCATATATGTATCATGCCTGATTTGTAAATGGTCAATAAAGCATGCACAAAAAACCTAGACATCTTGTGTTAGTAATGAATATGCAAATTGTAGATATGGCAAAGTCAAATGGGGAATATTGAAGAAAGTTTATGATTCTTAATTCTATGATGGTGTATGAGTCTTAAATCATTAATTTTGAGCTATAGCTAGTTTTTCTTAAATATTATTTTAGAAACTTGTGTACCCTACTTTATGATATCACTATTTGACTCAATAGGAGTTAGTAATTCACTGGTTTGAGCTGGTTTGAGCTTCAGATTCTTCTCAATACAATGTCTCTGCATCTGCCTGTGATCTGCTCTTGGCTACAAGTTGGGGGTATGCTTCTGAATCTGCTTCTGTGCTGGTCTTTGTTAGCACTTTGCCCATTCTGCTTTGTTCTGCCTCTTTTCTTCTTTGTTTTCTCTTTTCCTTTTCGGTTTGGTTCCTCTCCAAACCCCCTCCTCTCCTTTTTGATGTATTCTCATCTTGTATGGTTTGATCATCAATAAAGGTTTCTTTTGGCTGTTTCAAAAAAAAAATTCACTGGTTTAACCATGTCTTAAATGCCTTACGAGATTTGAGAAAAATCTGTGTTTTTTGTTTGAGGGGGATGATGCATGGGGGAATGTGGTAAGCATTCTATTGGGGTGATACCATTCAAAAAATAAAATAAATAAATAAATAAAATTAGGTAGATTAGATGAAGTTTTAAGGAGAGCAACTTTTTCTGTATGGATTCCATATGTCCTAAGACCACCCAACTAGGAAAAAGTGGGGCTTCTTTAAACATTTTTAACATGGTTTTTTGATCATCATGATGTGTAGTGTTCAGCATATCTAAGCAAGTTCTTTATGGGCCATGGATTGTTGCACATTGCTATTTTCCTATTTCTGGGGGTAAATCTGTAATTATTCATTGTTCTGTGCACATCAGGGCATATTTCTGTGGATGTCTGAAAAGAACGAGGTTCAAGAGAATGTTATGCATTCACTTCAGGATGAGATCGGGCAATTGAAAGTAACAGTGGAGCGACTTGAACGAGAGAAATTGGACAAGGACAAAAGGATTAGCCAACTTGAAACAGACATTAATGGTATGGAAGCAAATTTTAGTGCCTGCCAGGTTGGTATCTCCTCTCAAGTTCATCAATTTTTTTGGAGCTACTACAAGTTAATCCAAGAGTTTAGGGCTCACATATGAACAAGCACTTTTTTTTAATATTCCTTTCTTTCCTGCTGGTAATATTATATAAAAATTATTGAAAAAAATACAATGTACATACAAAAAGAAGATGGGTACTACTGTTCTCTTCTTTTAATCTCTTTTCAATTGCCAACATCCTGAAAAGCCTATTTTTGGACAGGAAAGAAGAGGCTTTTTTTTAGACTTGTCGATTTTTTTTATTTTGTATGGTTGGTGTTTGGAGACGCAGCTCTTCCTAGTCCTATCGAGTGACTTTCTTCCAAACAAAAGGGATAGCTGGGGTGGTTGATCCCTCTTTGAGCCTATTTTTGAATTTTGTAGAGAATTTTGAATAGTCTTTGCTTAATGTTATAGTTGAGAAGTTTTGTATATGGGATGCACCCCCTTGGTGCTCCTTTAATATATTTTACTTATCAAAAATTCTAAAATTATATATATATATATACATATGTATGTATGTATATCTTCTAATGATTCTCATGTTCCTTGTTCCCTACTTGCTGGAGATTTCAGGAAAGCCCTGCAGAAAAATGCTCTCTAGTAAATCAGATCCTTAGGACCAAATCACTAGAAAATTGCCTTATCATCTAGAAAATTAGGCACAAGGCCCATGAAATGTTAAATAGCCTGAAGGCTTAGTTGAATGCAGTGTCATTGTCTGAAACAGACGAGAACTGATCACCAAATGCTTCCCCCTCTATAACAATGGACACTCACTCTATAGTAGCGATGACTTGATTTACAATTATCTATGTTTTCTAGATTCTAAAGCAACTGTTTATAGGAAGAATGCCACTTCTATGATTCATATTATCTGCTTCGATTTGCATTGGTTAATCGGAAAACTAATGTGTCGTCATGCAATGTGTCCATTTAGTCTGCAAAGACGTACTGTGGAATTTTCTGCTATAACTATGTTAGTAACCACTCAAAAACATAAATCTGCACTTTTGATGATAATTTGTAAAAGGTTTATTTTTCTTTAAATTCACCCTGCTGTCTTTCCTTTTGCACTTGTTTGTATGAGTCCTCTTTTGTTTGCTTCATTTTATACCTTTATTGACATTTTTTTTATGTATGACCATAGAGACTAGAAGAAGTAAGGTTTTAAAAAGCGGCCGCAACCATTACGTAACGGTTGTGGTGGTTACTGCTACCCGTTAAGGCCACTTTTGCGGTGTAATTGAGATTCACAGGTGTGTCGGCCGTATCGGCTACCGTAGCGGTCGTAACGGCCTGTTACGCACCGTTATATAACGGTTCCGAACTGCTTCTTTCGGAAAAAAAAAATTAAAATAAAAAGCTGAAAATGGGGTAAAAAAGAAGATGGAGGAGTAAGAGATAGAGAGAGAGAAGAGGGAAGATGAAAAATATGTTATTGATTAGTTGAAGCCGTAAGACCTATACTATTCTATTTTGCTGCTATCACTCAATCATTTTGTTTGTGTGTATCTATCTATATATTGTTTGAAAATAATAATAATAATAAGTGTGGTCATTATCTATTTGACTTAATTAAAAAATATATATATATATATTTAAGCTCTTATTTTGTCATTGTTTAGGCTCTTACTTTTGTCATTGTTTATTTTATATATAATAGTTAGTGATTGATTTTTTGTAAAATATCTATAAAACATAACACCTATAATTATCTATTAATACATATTTTATACATGTCAATTTTTTTTGATTATTTTATTTTATTTTTATTTACAGGTTATCCAAAAAGAGAATGAATATTCAAGTGATCCAAACCAAAAAAAAAAAAAAAAAAAAAATTCTTTATAATTTATTTTTTAATTTTTATATGATTACATTAGCATATAAAATTTATTTTTTAAAACTATTCAAGTTAAAATTTGCATATGCTTCTACAAGTATAACAATTAAAAAAATAATTTTATACATCTAAGTCCGATAAATTTTTATTTTTTGCCACAAGCGTAATATGTATTTATGACATATAAAGTCATTAATTATTAAAATAAAATGTAAAAGACTCAATTTATAGTGATTTAAAAATATAAAATATATTGGATCATACTTAAAAATTTACAAAAATTGATCAATATTTATTTTTAAACCCAATAAATATGATTATGAAAAAAAAATATGCATATCAATAAGTTTTTTTTCAAATTGTGCGAAAAATAAAAAAATTCACGGTTTCGGTTATCGCAACCGTTACGCTACAGCCTTTACACTCCGCAACCGCAACCACGCCACCGCCACCGTTACGGTGACTGCAACTACTTTTCAGAACCTTGAGAAGAAGAGAAGAATGATCTTGCTGAAAGGCTGGACACTGAAGAATCTGCTAGGAAAATATCAGATGACAAATTGAAATGCTATGCTATAGATATCCTGGCTCAAAAGAATGAGATCAGGCAATTGAAAGTAACAGTGGAGCAACTTGGACAAGAGAAGTTGATCAAGGAAGGAAGGATTAAACAACTTGAAACAGAGAATGATGGGATCACAAAAAAATTGTCGACTGCCAGGTTTGTATCTCCTTTCGAGCGTTGGTCTATAATAACCGGAAGGTTTGGTTGAATGTAGTGCTATTGTGTGTGACAGTCTGACAGACGAGAACTGATCACTATGAATGCTTCCTTCTCTATAATAATGGGCACTCGCTCTGTGGTAGGGGTGAGTCGGTGAGATGATTTAGAATTATCCAAGCTTTCTAGATTCTAAAGCAACTATTTATAGGAAGAACGACAATTTCTACTGTTTATATTCTCTACTTCTATTTGTGTAGGTCCTGGGAAATTTTTGGTATAAACCTTTGATAAATGTTAACACTATAGTATCAAAACAAAATAATAAGGATTTATGTATTTTTATAGATGATCTATTCACTACTGAACTCAAATACGTTTGACATTTTTGTTTATGATTTACGATTGATGAAATAGTATTTTGTATGTTCAATGATGTTTAAATTATATATTGCTTGGTTTTTTCATGTTGAATTAGTATTAGATTTTCATTATTTTATTTTATTTTATTTTATGCGTAGCTCAGTCTCTTCATGTTGACCTTAGTAAAGAAACATTAGTGCGTACCCAGCAACTAGAGCTCAAAGAGATGCATAATGAACTGAGGAAAGACACAGTCATTGTCGACCATCGTGCAAACCGCGGTACATTTCCGAACTCCAGTCCGTTCGGCCCTATTGCCCCACCTTCTAGATCTACTGGGCAGTTGGCTGCTTCAGTCTCTCGACATGGTAGTCCGGCCCAGTGTCGTGCTATTACCACCCCCCCCCCCCCCCCCCCCGGTCTTCCAGAACTACTTCAGACTCTTTACATGGTAATCCGGCCTACTATTGTGCTATTACCTCTCCCTCCCTGTCTTCCAGATCTACCGAGCAGTCAGCTTCAGTCATTCCGGTCCACAATATTGAACATGTTACTCGTGAAGGAGCCCCGCCTTGGCATGATCAAACATAACTCTAGGTGAGATGCAAACTTTTAGTCGTAAGAAATTACTCTCATTGTGCATCTGGGTGGTGCTCCATTCATTACAGCATAATCTTTGTCAAATTCCATTAGTTTTGAGATTTTGTGAAATATACAACAGAAGAAGAATCCATGTACAGAAAAGGAAATCATGGCTTATATGCAGTTGCAATAGTTAACCTTTTTTTTCTGTTTTAAGGTGTGTTTGGATGAAGAACAACTGGTAATTGATCTCCAATATGTGAAATGAATGTTGTGTTTGGATTAAAGATCTGAGGAAGGATTTGTGGAGGGAAAAGTGAATGATCCAACAGGAAAAGATTTGAGGTTTCACTTTTTATTTCCCTTTCCTCGTACAAAACTCCACTCAAATCTTTCATTGCGTGTTCTTTGTACAGTCATTGAGGTTTTGATAGTCTGTTTGGAAACTGGTAGATAAGGAGAAGGGGAAAAAAAAAACTATAGTGGAAAACACTTTCCCCTGTTTGGATAATTGTCCAATTTAAGAGAGAAGAGAAAGGGAAAAGATAGGGGTGAAGAAAAAAAGAAAGTTCGTTATGCGAGTAAGAAAAGTAAAAATGAAAAGAAGTCATCTCTTTCACTTCTTGAAGAGATTTACAAAAAAAAAAAAGTATTATAATAAAAAAATTTCTTCATTTCTCTCATCTTAAGCTAGGCAGACTCGGGAGATTTTTTCTTTCGTTCTTCTCACATTTGATGTGATATTTTATGTCATTAATCAAATTAACTGAATTAAAATTTTTGACCTAATAATTGTGTAATACTATTTTGCGACGTCAAATAATATTCAAATGTCCCTCTGCCCCCTAATTGTTTATCCAGCACATATAATAAGAAATCAAAATGTATTCTCATCCTGATATCTTCAAAAGAAAAAAAAGAAATCACTAGTTAAAAGATTTCATCTAGTACTGTTAATTTGTCCAATATGTATATATATATATTTTAAAATTAAAATTGACACGAATACAATATTCTTTAGTTCTAATTTTTCTTGCCAAAAAAATAATTTGGGACAAAGATAGTAATTAAATGCGATCACCATTCAGAATTTCCAAAACATATATATAAATGGGTTAAAAATTACAAATGAACCATATATTGAAGAAGCAAAGAAAATACATTTAGTTGCAATTTGGAACAACTTTCACTTCTTTATGAACACAATAATAATGAAGTATATGTACAACTTTAAACTAAAAAACACAGCACAAATGACCTAGAAACACCAAATTCAAACTTCTTTTTTCTTTTTTCTTTTTTAATATGGATTCATAATTTAATTTAAACAAAAGCTTATTTTTCATAGGGTTTTAAAAGTAATAAACACAGTTTGAAGGAAAGAGTTAATTCAAACAGCCACCACACTGTCTGAATCAACATCATCAACAGTGAGCCAATCGTTTGAATCCTCACCTTCTGAATCCTTTTCTCGACAAGTCGATCCCATGTTTTTCCCACAACTGTCCTGAGTTCCAGAACTTTCATTGAGCCGAACCCATTCGTTCGATCCATTGGGCGAAGCAACCCGTTCATGCCCTGCTGGCTTAAACCTTGATGATAATCTACCAGAGAGATCGTTATCATCGTCCTCGAGGTCGCTGAATGAGACATCCTCCTCAGTTTCTGGCCGTTTCTGGGCATCTGCTGCAGAGGAGGTAGGCGCATCATCGACATCTTCCTCTTCTAACCACTGATCGGTATTCTCATGGTGGATTTTCACATCTCGTTCTTCACTTGCACTTTCGGCCAAAACTTCCTTTCCCTGAGATGGGCTGTCATGTCCTTGTGTGTTATCGGCCGTCTCCTGAGACAAATTAATGGTCGGGGAGTCGTCGGGAGTCTCCTCTACTGGTGTGTTCCTGTTTTCGTGCAGCTTCTGCAAAAGTATCCGTCTCGCTTCAACAATCTGCAATTGTGAAACTTTCTTGCATAAGATGCATCGCAATGGCCAAATACATACATTTGAATGAGGCACATAAGATCCTAAACCAACCATCAGTACCACTCTCTATTTATATAACCTTTGCTTCCCTTTTGGCTCCTTTTTGTTCAGGCAGAGATCAATTCCAATCTCAAGGTTTCAGTTGCTTACCACATCAGCTTCGGTCTCAAAAATGTTCCAGTTGGTTATGATACTGATTAAAAAGTTTATGTCCCACAGAAAATCTTTATCCCAATTTCATATTTTTTGAAAATCAGGTAAAAGTGATTCTACCCTTTCTATCAAGCATCAAAAGGCAAATCTCTCTTATACTACTTACAGGAGTTTATGTGATATTGGAGTGGTCCTATGAAGCATGGACACCTCTCCGGAGGTGACGTTCAGGTGTCCAACATGTGTCGGACACTAGCATGCTCCGGACACATTGGAAAGAATCGGACATGTTGGGACACCTGGAGACATCCTGAGGACCATTTTTTTCAAAAACAATTTTTAATTTTTTTACTAAAATAACATATCCAAGATTGATAAATTTGATAAAATTAAATATTTGACATAAAATAAATATTAAATATTTAAAAATATGAAATGTAATAAATCTATAAAATTATATATTTTGCACATGTCCCTAACGTGTCATGTCTTGCATTTTTTGAAAATTTGCGTATCCGTGTCATGTCGCGTGTCTATGTTTGTGCTTCTTAGGAGTGGTCTCTATACTTGACTGTTCTTTTTCCCCTTCATCATGCTTTTTGGATTCCCTTTGATTACTTTTCTCTCCCTAATAAAACATGAAGGTTTTTTATCCAAAATTATGGGGGAAAAAATAAATTCTATGGCTAGCAATACGTAGTAAGCCATGTGAAGGATCATATATGCCCTGTCTCAACTCTTAAGCATGTTTCAAGGCAAAAAAAACTGTATCGTTACCAAATCTATGTCATGCTGAATGGACTTCTGTATCAAACAACAAAACTTTTTTTCTCGAAAATCAGGCAAAAGTGGTTTTATCCTTTGTATCAGAAAATTATGAAGCAAATCTCTCTTACACTCCTCGTGCTATTCAGAGTCCCCTATTACACTTTCCTCTTCCTCAATAAAATTGACATTTTGTATCCAAAAAAAGATAAATAAATGCAGAGACTAGAAATATGCAAGCCATGTGAATGATCCTACCTCATCTTAAGCACATTTCACAGCCAAAAATTATAGTATGGTTATCAAAAAAGAACCCTAGGGATTCTATGTTGAATGGATCTTTGTTACCCAAAACAGGACACTAGTTTTCCTGGCAAAAGTCTTACACTATGTTTGGTTGGGGGATTTGGGAAAAGATTTAGAAAAGGAAATGAAAAAGGAAGGTGAAATATGAATAAAATATACCTATATTTTACTTAATTTCACACATTTTTTTCCAAATCCCTTCTCAAATCCCCCAACCAAACACAACATTAAGCATACTTTTAGGCCTACAGATTCTGCGTATTAATGCTATAATAAGGATTCTATATAAGAAGCACGGAAACACCCTCACGACAATTTTTAAAAAATAAAGGACACGACAGGTGGGGGGCATGCACAGAATATAAAATTTTATATATTTATTATATGTCATATATATGTATGTATCATTCTAAGACAATAAATAAATGCAATGTAATACTAATTTCTATAAATTGACATTATTTTTCTTTATCATCGTATTCTAAATTATTTTGTTTAAACTTGTAATTAGTTTCATGTGTGAATGGACACGTGTGTTCAAGCAATGGACATGTGTGTCCTCCAAGTGTCTAAAGAGTGTCCGAGTCTAAACTCTTTTTAAAAAAATAAGACATGTTTGGATGAGTGTCGGACACGTGTTGGGAAAGTGTCCAACAAGTGTCGTCGTCCAACAAGGACACGACACTGACACGCCACCTTTTTAGAAATGTCCGTACTCAGATTCTATTCTATGTCTGTTTGTATTAATCATAATACGGTTACCGTGTCTATTCGGATGCTCCACTAAAGAGTTCATATTGTATTAGGTTCACCATCAAGGGAGTTACAAGTAACAATAAATTATAAGACATGTAAAGACAATATTCTTGCCTCAGGTGTTGATAGAAGCTTGGCGTCATGCTCATGCAGTCTTGGGAGCAACAAAATAAAATATATCATCCAAAAATTTTCTTCACTCAAAGAACTGCAAGTTTGATGCCTCAAAGCTGCAAAATTTGGGACCAGATCTTCAACAGTTGAAGCATGTTCTTTCTGAGCATCAGACATAACGAAATCTGCAAAACAACAAGCCAGTGTTTAGAAGCAAAATGATGCGGCCTTATAGACCATAATCCATATTCATTTGTTGGACCAAATAAGAGCAGAAAAAGGAAGTGAGGCCACAATCCTGAATGAACAATCTGTGATAATCTCTGCAATGCAATGTTTAAAAGCTTTATCATTGAATAGTTGCTAAAGAGACAATGAGGTTAACATGTTTTGCATGTTGCCTAGAAAATGGCTTAATAAATACATAAAAAGGGAGCCACTTTCCAAAATTTTCATAAAGCGTGAAATTCTTACAAAGAAAGTACTACTTGTATGTGTCTGAGGTAGGGTACCAAATTCCATATTTGCACTTCTCTATTCTGAACACGTCTTCTGTATTCTCCTGGAATTTGACATGATATAGTTTCTAAAACAAACACTAATGTTTTAGAATTAGGCAACTATATATTTGTAAAGTAGTTCTGTAAGCAAAAATCTGGTTTGGGTCAAATTGACAGAGGAGATTCGACAGAGAAATCAAATTTTCACAAACAACAACAGATCAGACAATTGTGGTTGGTGTTCTATGCCTTGATAGTTTCAAGGATTTCTTTGGAGGTTGTAATGTGAAGAAACAAGTGTAAATAAACTGAAATTTGATTGAAGAACAAGTAAACTTGCCACTTAATTACAAGAATTAAATTACTAGTTCAAAATGCACAACAATCGACAGAGGCAAACTTGGCTACAAAGACTGAATTACAAGCAAACTATTCCTAAGTACATGAGCTACTCCTAATTAAGTCATGCTACTCCCAATTCCACATGGGTTGTGAATTTTGTTGAAGAGCCCTTTTTCTCTTTGAACTTCCACCTTTTATATGACTTTCAATGGCCATGTTGTGCCGCCATGTGCCCATTTGCCATGCTCCAATAACTGCCCATGAACTGCAACTACCTCTGAACTCCCTTCTTTTTTCTTTTTTTTTTTTACTGCTACTGCCATGTATTGCCTCCTCATTCCTCTTTCTTAGGCCACTAACTTTACTTGCTTTATTCTTGGCCCTCTTCTGAACGTGTTCGAGCCTCTGTCGACAGAGAATTTTAAATTTTTTTGGTGTCAACAATGCCCCCCTCATTCAGGATAAAACTGGTTTTGTCTTGAATGAATACTATTTTATTATTATTATTATTTTTTTAAAGATGGACTTTCAATATTAATATGACTCCACTTAATATTAATATGATCCATTTATCAAAATAATTGGGCCTTAGCCCAAAAACTAGTGTAGCCCAATGTGGAGATACCCACACAATATAAACTTGAGAATTTGAATCTAAGCTCTATTCCTGCCTTTTCATTTCTTGCACCATCTCTTGCGTCCTTTCAATTTCTGCAAAACAAACCCTAACAATGGCACCCAAGAAATCGAAAGCCAAACAACCAGAGACTCCGGAATCTCAACCAGTGCTTCGTTTTCCCCCTGAGATTAGGGAGAAGATTCAAGCTCACAAATTTGATAGCTGCATAAATCATGGGGACTCCTCTGCTAAAGGGGAATTAGGACCAACCTTTATCCATAATACTATTCCTGGTGAGGTGGCCCCCTATTTCCCCATTGCTCAGACAGAAACTCTGTTGCTCGAAAGGGCCAAGCTAACCTGGCACCAATGGAAAACTAGCCGCAACCCTCTGCGATCATTTTTTAGAAAGTTTCTCAGCAGGCTTGTCAGCTGCTTTTTCTGGCTCCATTTTCCTCTTTAAAATCTGAATTGGCTGCACTAGATGAGCTCTAGAAGTTGAAGTTGACCCCTTCATTTCCCTAACTGAAGAAGCAGGAATCAAACCATCTCTAGTCCACACTAAATCTTGCCTTCCAATTCTTTTATCTCCTGCAGCTCTGGACATCATAGCATGGAACTTCCTTTGTTTTCTTCTTTTGAGTCCTTGTCTCTCCCATAGGTCTCCAGCCACCCATAGGAAATTTTGGGTGAACTCTCCCTTGCCATCCTAAATTAGGTGGCACTGGAGGCTTCACCATTCTTGGTTGGACTTGTTGCATATCTGGCCTCACTCTTGGACCATGATACTGCTGTTGAGACCCCCAAAATGGCCTCACAAACTGTTGTTGTCCCCCGTATGGCCTTCCAATCTGTTGTTGGCCATTATGAGGCTTCACAAAATGTTGTTGCTGGCCATTGTATGGCCTTGTCAATACCTTTGGAGTTCCCTATGGTTTAGAACCTCTCTATTGTTTTAGCATAGCTCTAATATTACTTGATCCACCAAAACATGGATGGACAGGAGCTCCTTGAAACAAAAATGGAGCATCATCCTCCCCATAATTCACTACAGGGCCAACTATTCCTGGATCTGACCCATCATAAAACAAACAATTGTTATCAAATATCTGTAGATCACCACTTCCCATAGTATTGAACCTAAGGCCTTCCTTCCAATCTTTTAAAGTCCATCTATCACAATGGCCTTGGCTTTTTCTTTTTCAGTACCACATTTGAAGCAGATGAACCTTTCTTCAGGCTCCTCTTGAACTTTTTTCCCTCTTACTTCTTTGGCAGCCTTTTCCATTCTTTCTTTGTGCAATCTCTCCAATTCTACTAGGAGAACTCTAGGATTCTTTCCCTTTTTCTGGTCAATCGATTGGAGGCCAGTTGCCACCATACTAATACCTACCACCTCTGGAAAAGGATCACTGTCAACTACCATCACACCTTTGTTTTTCTCAACATACTTCAATAGTCCTTTTTGAATCAAATCCTGCACACAATTTCGAAATGTAACATACTTGTTAGTAGAATGTCTAAAAGAATTGTGTCATTTGCAATATTCTTTTCCAATTCTATCTCTCTCTCTCTCTCTCTCTTTAAGGATATTATGGCCAGGAGTTAAAGTTTAAAATTTATTGGCCATTAACTCATCAAACAAAGCATCTGCTTGTGATAAATCAAATGAATACTGTCTACTAGATGTAGTCACATTCCTTTTTGCTGGCTGTGTTGATGGCATGTCCACAGGTTTTTCTACCTTTTTTAAAGTCTCACATACCATAGGTTTCTTGCCAATAATTTGTGCTACATCAATGTCTATATCAAAATCACAACCAACTTCTTGGTAATAAGTACCAAATGAAGTTGCTTTCTTTGTTGTTCTTCCCTAAGGATTGACTCATAACTGGTTGCCCTAGAAGACAATTCATATAAATCTCTAAACATCATTCCTTCAAATTTCTTTCCCAGCTCGAAATCTAAACCATTTTGAGCTAATCTTACAACTTTTATCTTAGGAATGTATGCATAACATCTGTTTTTTGAACTCTTACACTTGTCAATATATTGTTCTGCAGTCTCTCCTTGCTTCTGTTTGAATTTCGACAGATCTACTAAGGTAACTTCAGGCTCAGTTCTAAAGAATTGAGCATGAAATTGACTGTTCATCTCTTGCCAAGTATGCACAAAATTTTCTGGCAAGTTGATGAACCAAGTGAATGCAGTCTTAGACAATGAATTAGGGAATAATTTCATTTTGAAAAGATCATTTTGTCCTACTTCTCCACACTGCAACACAAATCTCCCTATATGTTTAATGGTGGACTGCCTCTCTTCTCTTGTAAACAAGGAAAATTCAGGCACCCAAAAATTCCTTGGGAGAGGCATATATATTATCCACATCTGGATGATATGGACTCCTGAACATAGGCCTGTTTGGCCTCTTCAAGCCTGGGCCATACATTTTTTGAATCAAGTTCATTATTTGCTGCCTATTATTAATCTGAGGGTCAAAGTATTGTTGTTGTTGTCCCCCTCCTTGGACTTCTGGTTGGAAGTAAGGAAGAAGGGAGACAGGCCCTCTAGGCCTTGGGTTCATAGTATGGTTGTTGTATGGCATGATCCTGCATATTCTGAGGTCTTACTTGATTGATTGGCCTATTTCTTTGTTCTGCCATAGCATGATAACCTACTACAGACCCATCAAATGCATGAGTACCATACATTTGTGGCCTTAGTTGCCCCCCAGGTCTCATTCTCATATCATTTAAGTTGTAATTAAATACTGGGTTTGCGAGGTATTCCCTCTCAAACATAGGATTTATAGTCATTCCCTCCTCATATCTTTCTTGGAGTGTGCGAGGTCTATAAAATGATACAGGTTCATTTACATTTGTATGTTGTTGAGGGGCCACAGGAGTTATAAATTGTGCTCTACTTACCTGAGTCTCCTCTCCAACCCTTCTTGATTGGTTGGGCTTGATGTTAGCCTCCTCAAACAAAGCCAGCAAGTCATCTACCATCACTTGGTTCTCATGTGCAAACATGGAGCTAATTGCTTGCTGAGTGTGCAGTAGAAGAGCCCTTCTCGAATCAGCAGGAGGGCAACTAGATTGGCTAGTTATGGCCACATTTTAGCCATTTCCTTGACCTATTTCCTGTCTGGCCACTAAATGGCCATCACCTAGGTTGTCTTTCACTCCTTCGAACCCACCATCCAACTTTTCTCCATCTTCAACCCTTTTCTCAGGGTCTTCAAAGACTTTGTGTTGTTTCTTCTTAGCCATCACTCCAAATTAGACAGGTCCCACTTTGTGTGCCAAAATATGTTGGCAAAAATCTAGTTTGGGTCAATTCAACGGAGGAGATTCAACAGAGGAACCAAATTTTCATAAACAACAACAGATCAGACAATTGTGATTGGTGTTCTATGTCTTGACAGTTTCAAGGACTTCTTTAGAGGTTGTAATGTGAAGAAACAAGTGTAAATAAACTGAAATTTGATTGAAGAACATGTAAACTTGCCACTTAATTACAAGAATTAAATTACAAATTCAAAATGCACAACAATCAACAGACGTAAACTTGGCTACAAAGACTGAATTACAAACAAACTATTCCTAAGTACAAGAGCTACTCCTAATTAAGTTATGCTACTCCCAATTCCACATGGGTTGTGAATTTTGTTGAAGAGCCCTTTTTCTCTTTGAACTTCTACCTTTTATATGACTTTTAATGGCCATGTTGTGCTGCCACGTGCAAATTTGCCATGCTCCTAATTGCCCATGAATTGCAACTGCTACAACTGCCTTAACTCCCTTTTCTTTTCTTTTTTCTGCTACTGCCATGTATTGCCTCCTCATTCCTCTTTCTTAGGCCACTAACTTTACTTCCTTTATTCTTGGCCATCTTCTGAACGTGTCCGAGCCTCTATCGACAGAGAATTTTAAATTTTTTTGGTGTCAACAAGTTCAAAAAGATCTTGATAATGCTGTGGATGTGTAAGACATTTTTTAGTCTTATATCTGAACTTTAATGTTTAAGAACAAGTTTAGAATTGAAGAATACTTAGGCTAGGTATCATGGGCGCATAAACCTTCCCAAGAATGAGTGCCTGAATGCAGATCAATAGAAGATGCATACAGTGTAATGTGTACCGATGCCAAGATCAAGGATTATGTTATAACATATTCCTACCCTCAGCCACTTGCTACCATGAATGACATAGTTGCCTTGCCTATAATTCATTGAAACAACCTAATTTAACAAGTCAATAAAAAGAACCAGCAAAAAGGTCACTTAGGCATGGTGTACCATTTGGGACGGTAAAGAAGGAAAACCACCAAGGTGTGCTTTAACTAGTTTTATGTTATTGCAAACCATTGAACAAAGGTGGCCATAATTTCTATTGATCCAGCATTGTGGAAAATCATTTCCATAATATTCAAGTGAAGTAAATTCCCAACTTGCCATATCAAAAGCTTGCTTTGGGTTGATATTGAAGCTTAAACCTGTTTTTCTTGCTTTCACTTCTTAGTATGGCATCTCTTTTATCATGATGATGAACCCCATGAAGCCACTTTGGTTGGACTGCCAGTGGAACAGCTTGAAAAAGGAGGTATTGACAAGAATTTTGGAAAGAATTCTCCAAGAGCCAGATAAAACTTATTGGTTACTACAGAGAAATGCCCTCTAGATAGCATGCTCAAGGGACGCAAACTAAGAGAAAGCTTACTAGATTACAGTGCAGAGTTACCTATAAACTCCAAGCACTATACGGGAAGGCTGTTCAAATACCCTACTTTAATGACCCTCAAGCATTCTTAAAAAAATTTCTAGGCCTGAATATAATAAGGTTTCCATGGCACACAAGTACAAGTGTAGCGAGTTCTTTTAGAAATAAAATCACATTTATCTCAAGGAACACTGATTATGTTGATGATTTTGAATACTCAATGAAAATCATCCAACCGAACAATCACGCACATAAGAAACCCACTTTGTAATGCTAATCCACAACTAAACAAATCAAGTTATAAGTTATAAGTTATAAGATCCTACTTGCTCAAATCACCATGAGCAATCCCAGTCGTTCCCAATCTTCTCTGTTTGTTGTCAATCTTTCCTCGAACTTCCAATTTGTTCCACAACTGGTCCATCACAATCTAGCCTCCTTGCTATATGATCCACAGATAACACTGTGTGCTTATCCCGGCAATGGTTGTCCAATGATATACTGTTGTGCAGTGATTCACCCAAGAACCAAACCAATTCTCTCACCCGCATTCAATGTAGACCATTCCTAACAAGTTAATGTGATCAAACTGTCTCTCTAACATCATGCATCCCCCAGAGAAGTCACAAAACCACAGTTTATAGATATACCTAGGAAACCTAAGCCAAGTGAGAAAGAAAATCTTGTCCCACGAAGTCAAATGCATGTGAGCATTGAAATTTTTTAATACGTCTTGAAAATCAAAACAGTGTTGCGTGCATTCGTACAAACCCGTCATGCATTTGAACGATCACAATACCAGAAGTTAAGATAAGTGTGGTAACACTTTTGTACAAACAAGCTCCTCATACGTTTGAACGCATTAAGCACTGTTTCTACACTGATTTACTATTATGAATTCCAATCATTCAGGGTGACTAAAGTAAAAAAAACACCAACAATTAATAAAACCTAACAAAGACTCAATTAACTAAGGTCTTCAAATTCAAACCAAAACCATGAAACCCCATGATGTATATCATAACACCCAACCTGTGTAAATGCATATATACGAGTGATATGCCTATAAGATTAACTCCTCTGAAGATATTCAATGTGATGTATTCTTCAGAGTGAATCTTCATTCTGAATATAGCTTTACTTGTCTCACAAAAATGTTAGAACCCAGAATGCGCATGAGATCAAGTCAATGCCTAAATTACAGGCTAAAAAATATGAATGAAATTTCCAACATAAAAATGACTAAGGAGAAACACATTTTTCCTAACAATAAGAAATCTAAAATAAACTTCCAAACCCAGTTCTTTAAATAAAGTAGAATTGGTTTTAGATTCAAGAGACTCCTCAAGCAGAGCAGTATTTGCACGGTTACTCCACAAGAATGCCATTATAACTTCTAATTTCCCATTGTGCAGTAAAGGATTCAGCAGCAAAATCCACTTCTATCAAGTTTTAATTCACATCTCAATGACAGAAAACCCAGCTAAATTGGTCAAATTATCAAGTAATCCTTCAATTTTGGCTGCTACCAACAAATACAATCTATCCAAATCCGGTGAAGAAAGCTCAACAGCATCAAGAAATGGACACATGACCAACATCATAGTAAAGTTTCAGACAGATAATAAACAATGAATGGATGCATTAAAAAACCAACAAATGCATAGCATGTGGACATCATATAATCTACACAAGTATGGCATTTTCAATGGAACATCACCAATACAGTTTCTACATAATTTCCACTAATAAGCAAAAACAACTTTCAAAACTTCTTAAGATTCTAGAAAACCTAATTTTCATAAAATCAAATTAACCAGCTACACAACAATCTCCTCTACACCAAATAAAAATGCCCCAACTTGGTACTAGTTATTATACTAACAATCAGCAATCCAATTGTCATTAGCACATAAAATTAAAACTAATAAATTACAAAAATTCTAACTTAAGTTATTTCAGAAACATTAATTGCAATAATTCAAAGTTAAATGCTAACAGGAATTGAATTCAATTGAAGAATAGAACAAGATGGATTACCATTATCTAGTGAGAGCGGAAAGTCGGTCCAAAACTCTGACCTTGACGAAATCTCCTGAACGAAGTGGAGAACTTCATCTGTAACCCCAGCCACTTCAGAGCCATCGTCTTCATCGTCCTCGTCCTCGTCCTCATCCTCATCCTCATCATCTCCTTCAACCTCATTGGCTTGGGTGGTCTCAAACTGCAACAAATTGGAGGCCAATCGAGAGATCTCAGAGACGGCTTTGTTGGAGGAGAGTAGAGAGAGAGAGGACTTGAAGCTACCGCCGATCTCGACTAGATCGTTCCTTATGCCAACGAGTGTCTGAGAAGAGGAATCGGGCGGTGGTTGAGGAGGCGGAGGAGGGGCGAGGAAGGCGGCAACGCCGCGGAGTTGGCGGCCGATGGTCTGGCCGAGGACGGAGAGGTCCTCTTTGACGCCGACGGTGGGGCTGTGATCGCCTGAGGAAGGCGTAGAGGGTTGGGATGGAGGAGAGGGGTTTTGATCGTCGGATTTGAAGGGGTTGGGGAGAGAGATTGATAGCCAAGAGGACATTGTTGCTGTTGTCGTTGTTGATGATTTTAGGAGAGAGAAAGCATTTGGGATTTTGGTGTGAGATAGATAGATAGATAGATAGATGTATTGGGAGAGTAGGCAAATTCTTGAGGCTCAAGCTCTCTCCTCTTTTGTTGGTTTCTTCTCTCTCCTCTTTTGTTGGTTTCTTCTCTCTCCTCCAAGCTCAAAACCTTTGTTTTTTTCTTTTTAGGTACTTTCTCTCTCTACAATTATATATATCATATATATATATATCATATAAGTCAACTTTTTAAATTTATTTTTTTATTTAATAATGTGTAAGTGATATGATTAGTTGATGATATATAAGTTCACTTTTTAGATGTAAGTGATATGATTAGTTGATGATTAGAGAAAATATGATTGAAAATTTTACCTATAATATTCTAATTGATTGTCTGAGTTTGAAAATCGGATCTAATTTTTTGTTTTGAATAACAATGTTCTATATATATTTATGTTAGGGCATTCATTTTTGTTCTTAAAGTTTTTTTTTTTTTTTTTTTTACTTTGACCTTTCATATTTAAGTTTTTCATAATTTATTGTAAAAACTAATTTCTGTTAAAATTAGATAAAAAATGTCACATAATATAAAAAGAAAAATAACAACAAAAAGGTGACAATAAAAAAATTACAGATCAATGATAAAATTTATACACTTTAATAATTAAAATGTTATAATTTTTCATGATTTTATAAATAAATAAAAATTACTGTCAAAACTATGCAACTATTTCCCATGTAAAAATATATTATTAATTCGAGGTTTGGATTTATGTTAGACATATGAGTTATATATAATAAAGTATTATTATATACCGTGTGGCTGTTAACATGACATTTTTTATTTAATTTTGAACATAAATTAACTTTTGAAACAAGTTGAGAAAAACCTAAAACATAAAAGCCATAGTGAAGAACATAAATTTTAAAGATTAAAAGTGAAAAAATAACTAAATATAAAAAGAGAAAATGAAATTTACTCATATAAATATTTGTATTATTTTATTGATTATTTATTATGATATATATTTATATATATATGATGATATTTTGCAATTTGTGAATAATATCTATTTGGTTTGGATTTTTTTTTATTTTTAAATGAGTTTTTAATTGGTATTTTTTTTACTTTTAATGATTTTTTTAATTTTTTTACTTGATTGATACACTTAATCTAGATATACTTAAAAATTATTAAAATTGTAAAAAAAAATTTAAATTTCTTAAATATATAATTACTTTTTAAAAATTCCACTGGAGTTTATCCCAATTTTATTTACATAACAGATAAACCATTTTTAATCAGTAATTTGTTAGTTATGTAAATAAAAAATGATATTATCTTTTTTTACTAAAATATATATTTAGGCCTCGTTTGAGAACATGTTATTTTAATAATTTTTTGACTTTTTATGAAAAGATGTGCAGAAAAGTAGAGAGAATGATGTAACAACTTATAGTGACTTTTTGACTTTAAAATACTTAATTCCCAAACATAGCCTAAGTGGCAAGTTGGGTTTGGGCTATTTTTTAGGGGTGCAACTTAGATGAGCTCAACCCGAGCCCAGTTCGAATTTTTTTAAGGCTTGGACAAAATATTTTCAAATTCGGTACGGGCTTGGGCAAAAATTTAGAAGCCCGAATTAAATTTGGGCGGGCTTGGGCAAAGACGTCAAGCAACCCGAATAACCTGAAACCCGAATTATACATATATAGATATATAAAAATATTAAATATATATATATATATTATTAGCCATTACATGATATTAAAGTAATTTATATTATTAAATCATATTTAATATATATTATATATATAAATAACATAAAATCTTACTTTTTTTTCTTTTTATGTTGACTCATAAATTGTAAGGATTACTATAGTGGCATCTCTTTTACATTATATAAATTATTTGTTCTGATGGTATTAATGATTTTCTTTTCTTTTCTTTTTTAAATTGTAAATAGAGTCAAATTTTAATAATTTAATAATGTAGCTAAGAAAAAAAAAACTGAAATTCATTTACAATTCGGGCAACTCGGGAAATTCGGGTTTAACTCGGGTCGGGCTTGGGCAAACAACCTCGGGTTACAATTCGAGCTTGGACAAGTCTCAACACAACTTGGGCTGAGCTTGGACAACCTCCCAACCCGACCGAACCCGCCCGAGTTGCACCCCTACTATTTTTTGACTAAAATTCACAAAAAGACAAAATACATTAAAATAGTCAATAAGACAAAATGTCATATCAAAAATAGCCAATAAGACAAAATGTTATATGAAATCTATAATCATTTCATTTTTTTTCTCACAAACATCACATCTAACTACAAAAAAAATTCAATTATCTTACCAAACACAAAAATTTTAAGGGTTGTTTAGGAAGTGTTAAATTAGTATACTTTTTGACTTTTTACAAGAAAAAAAAAGAGTAAAATATGGGTTAAATTTGAAGGAATGTGGTAATTCAATTATCAATTCCGTTTGGTAGCTCGAAAATAGGTGGTTCGAATTGGCTCAAAATCCAAAACGACGTCGTTTTGAATTTTTTTTTTTTTATTTAAATCCAGAAAAAGAACTTGTCGATTCATTAGTAGAATGTGTTTCAGAGGAGAAGAAGAAAATGATCAATATGTTTGCTAGAATATTCGCCAAATGATCAATGTGTGTGCTTTATTCTGGTTTTTCTGAAAATGATCAATATGTTTGCTAGAAGAAAATGATCATTTGCTAGAATCTCAGTCTTCCTCTGAAACAAAAACAAAAACTCAAAAAAGAAAAAAAATAACAAACCCAGCAACAGTGCTCTAAAAACCCAGAAACAAAGGAATCAAAATCAGAATCAAAATCAAAATCAAAAAAAATAACAAACCCAACAACAGACAAATCAACAAACTCACATGAAAATCAAAATTAAAATCTAAATCAACAAACCCACATGAAAATCTAAATCTAAATCTAAATCAAAAACTAAAAAAAATCTCACAAAAAAAAAACCACTTGCAGAACTTTATGAACCAAAAAAAAAAAAAAAAAACCATTTCTCTGTAATGAAGACCCAGAAAAAAAGAAAAAGAAAAAGAGAGAGAGAGAGATGGTGATTTTGGATCTGTGATGGATTTTGGATCTGTGAGGGTGATCTTGAGGAATTGATTTTGGATCTTGAGGTGATGGTGATCTTGGATTTGTGATGTTGTTTGTTGTTTGTCTGTGATGGTGATGGTGATCTTGAGGAAGCTGTGTGTTGATTTTGGTCATAAAGATTCCAAACGAAGAATGAGAGAGAGTGAAGCTCTGTGTCCTCTTCTTTCTAAAGATAGAAACAACAAACAACACCGAGAAAGAGAGTAAAGGAAAGGGCAAAAAAAAAAAATTTAAAACGACGTCGTTTTCAATTTCGGGCCAATTGAGCCTTGAATTTTTCCAGCTCTCAATCTTTATTGTTCAATTATTTACCAAACACAAAAAATTTAAGGGTTGTTTAGGAAGTGTTAAATTAGTTTACTTTTTGACTTTTTACAACAAAAAAAAAAAAGAGTAAAATATAGATTGAATTTGAAGTGATGTGGTAGAGAGGTGATATGACCCAAATAAGATGATTGTAACCTGTGGGGATATATTTTCTGAGTACCAACACGTAGCCGAGGTGACACCGAAGTGTCAGCCGAGATGTCACGTGTCCTGGACAAGATACCAGAATGATCTCGGCTAGGCCGAGGTTATCTGCGAGAATACAGGAACCCGGGATAAGCGGATAAGGGACAAGACTCCTAGAATGAAGAAAGACTGCAAGATGGATATAGGTAATACTCTCAGGGAGTCTATCCTTATCTCTTGAAGAGTCCAAGGTAAATCCGGAATTAGAGTCCATAGAAGTCAAACTTCTAGTAGGACTGGGATGGAGTTAAACTATAAAAGAAGGGCACCCCCGGTGGGTCTAAGGTACGCAATTTTAAGCCTTGAGCAGTAATTTAAGCACTTGAATTATCTTTGAGAGATACTGACTTGATCGTCGGAGTGCCCCCTGGTGGAAGAACCACCGCCGGAGCCTTTCCTTTCTATGCAGGTTACAGGGTGCCATCTATTCTGTCTGTGTTCTACAGCTGAATCACTAAGGAGGGCAGTGTGATCGGAAACTCACTCACACAATTTGGCGCCGTCTGTGGGAACGAAAGACGAATAGATGGCCAGTAACGCACAACAAGAAAAGGTTATGGACGACGCTCCTGCAGGAAGCAACAGGCCTATCAACCTTGACACTGAAGGAGACAACCACAACGAGGAGGGGCACCCAACTTAGGGCTGCAGAACCCTTAAAGCACACTTAGAAGACTTGGTGAGGCAAGGCCATCTGAGAGACCTTGTAGATGAGGCCAAAACAAGGGAAGAACAGACACGATTGCCTCAGGCACCAGCAGCCCCGCCTCCCCCAGCGCAGCAACCACAGGCAGGCGGACCTCGGGTGGTTAATGTGATCCACTCAAAAGTGAATGAAAACGACATACGGGGGGAGACACAGAGGGTAAAACACCTGCAGCACGTCAACCAGGTCGGACTGAAAAGACCTCGGCATGAGGAGTGCCAAGAACCGATGATAGCCTTCACAGAAGCCGACCTAGATATGGTCCAACACCCGCACAATGATGCCTTGGTAGTATCCCTCCAGGTTAGGGAGTGCCAGGTGAAACGCATCCTGATTGATCAAGGCAGCTCCTGCGACATCATGTATGTCAGATGTTACAAGGAGTTAGGCCTTCACCCTGATGACATGGAGCAATCAAACGGCCCGATGGTCGGCTTCAATGGAACGCCGACATGGCCATTAGGCGCAACAAGCTTGGAGGTACAGGCTGGCACGAAGAAGATCAAGACAGAATTCATTGTGATTGACACGCCCTCGCCTTACAACATTATCTTGGGGAGACCGTGGTTGCATGCAATGGGGGCAGTTCCCTCAACATTGCATCAACTGCTACGGTTCCCAACAGAACATGGGATCGAGGAAGTCAGAGGAGATCAGTTGCAGGCAAAAAATTGCTCCATGGCAGCAATGAAATTAACCTGCAGCATTCGGGAACCAGAAAAGGCAGAAATTGAAAAAGAGGACATGAAGGTCCTAGACGATGTCGGCAAGGAGCCAACCGAGAAAAGTGAAGAAGCACTGAAGAAAATCTTCGTCCAGGAGGGTGATGAAGAACGCTTCTTTCTTCTCGGCACAGAATTAGTCGAAGAAGAGGAAAGGGAGCTGGAAGCCTTTCTGAGGAAAAATATTGAGGTGTTCGCCTGGACACCTTATGAAATGCCTGGCATTGACCCCGAGGTCACATGTCACAGACTCAACGTTGACGGGTCGGCCACACCAGTAATACAACGGGCCAGAAGACCGACGTTGATGCACGTCGAAGCGGTGGAGGAGAAAGTAGACAGACTACTGGAAGCCAGGGCCATCAGAGAAGCCAATTACCCGACATGGTTGTCAAACACAGTGGTAGTAAAGAAGAAGAATGGCAAGTGGAGGGTCTGCGTAGATTTTACAAACTTGAACAAAGCTTGTCCCAAAGACAGCTTCCCTCTACCAAAGATCGACCAGTTGGTAGACGCCACATCTGGACATGGAAGGATGAGCTTCTTGGATGCTTATAGGGGGTATCACCAGATAGCCATGTACCCCCCAGACGAGGAGAAGACAGCGTTTATCACCCCAAAAGGTCTGTATTGTTACAGAGTTATGCCTTTTGGGTTGAAAAACGCAGGAGCAACTTACCAAAGGCTGGTAACCAAGATGTTCAAACACTTGATTGGCCGAACAGTAGAAGTCTACATTGATGACATGGTTGTGAAGACCAAGGAACCAAAAGATCATCTCGCTGACCTAAAAGAGGTCTTTGACATACTCAAAACATATCGGCTCCGACTCAACACCTCGAAGTGCGCATTTGGAGTCGGATCTGGTAAGTTCTTGGGATACCTAGTGACTAGAAGGGGCATTGAAGCCAGCCCAGATCAAATCAAAGCCATCCTGGAATTACAGAGTCCGACATCGGCTAAACAGGTTCAAATGCTTACTGGAAGGGCCGCAGCCCTAAACAGGTTCATAAGCCGAAGTTTGGACAAATGTAAACCTTTTTTCAACCTGGTGAAAAAGGCCACGGATTTTTTATGGACAGAGGAATGTGAGGCCGCTTTGGCCGACCTGAAGAAATATCTTACCACGGCTCCAGTCCTCTCAACACCCCAACCTGGGGAGGAACTGTTTTTATACTTAGCAGTTTCAGAGCACGCCGTAAGTGCTGTGATAATCCGAGAAGAAAAGGGAGAGCAGAAGGCTGTTTACTATGTAAGTAAAACCTTGGCTGATGCAGAAACAAGGTATTTACCACTGGAGAAATTAATGCTGGCCTTGGTAATGGCTTCAAAAAAGCTAAACCATTACTTTCAGGCTCATAAGATAGTGGTACTAACAGAACACCCACTGAAATCCCTGTTACAACAAGGAGACTTAACTGGAAGAATAGCAAGATGGGCCGTAGTTTTGGGCCAATACGACCTGGAGTTCAGGCCGAGAACAGCAATAAAGGACCAAGTCTTGGCCGACTTCGTGGCCGAGTTCTCGCCAGAATGCATCGAACATCGGGCTCCGTTGAGCCGAGGTGAACGATGTCCCAACAAGGAAGGAGAAGCCCAGTCAAAGACTAAAGAACCAAGGAAGGAAAAACTCAGACCCTGCAGCATTTACATCGGCAACTCCTTTCAACTTTTTGTTGATGGGAGCTCAAACCGGCAGGGAGCAGGGGCAGGAGTAGTGTTAATATCCCCCGATGGAGAGATATTGGAACAGTCCATTCGACTGGGGTTCAAAGCCTCGAACAATGAGGCGGAGTATGAAGCATTAATTGCTGGACTTAAGCTGGCAGTAGCAGCAAAGGCAGACGAGGTAATAATTTTTTGTGATTCACAACTTATAGTAAATCAAACTACAGGAGAGTTTGCAGCCCAAGATGAAAGGATGTCGGCATACGCAAAGGAAGTCATCAAGCTGGCAGCCATGTTTCAAAACTGCCGGCTTCTTCAGGTTAGCCGAGATGATAACAGCCACGCCGACGCGTTGGCCAATTTAGCAAGTTCAATGCAAACCGAAAAGACAAGGACAATAATGATCGATTACCTATCGGGCCTGAGCATAGAGCCGCCAAACACAATACAAGAAGCATTATGTGTGGACATGGGACCAAGCTGGATGGATGCAATTGTTGCTGTAACAACCCTCGTACTGATTACCGATAAACTACTGAATTAGCTTCTGGTTACCGCTAAACTGAACTGATAATGACTGATAATTGAATTAACTGAAGTACTGAATGGACTGATTGAAATCGAAACTGAAATTGAATAAGTATATGTATTGTCTTGCATTTCTATCTGTTTGATTGATCATTTATCTGTTCATGTTTTATGTTTAAACTGCTAATTGAAGGCCTTATCGGCGGCCGAATTAAGCACTGTTTAGAGTTTTGGGATCAGTAGAATATTTGTGATTTAATGGTATATTTATTCGAAAATTGGTTAGGTATGATTACATTAGATTAAATATTGGTTAAAAACTAAGTTTGGCTTATTTACCATTATGCCACACCTAGTGGCCCACTATGTCAACACTTGGAGCCTTATACATGTTGAAACAAACATTTCCCTCAGCCTTATTCTTGTTCCAACCGACCAAAGAAGAGAATTAGAGAGAGAGTGAGGGTCTTGACTTGATCTTGAGGTTTTGGCTAGCAAAATTGAAGGAATTGTTAACTTAACTTCATAATTGAACTCCTAAGCCTTGAATACAAGACTAAGGTAGGCCATCCATCCTCTTATTGTTGTCATTAAGATTGATCTTGCATGATTCATGCCCAATTGTAGAGTTAAGGCATGTTTTAGTTCATACATGGTGAATTATGCTAGAATTCATGCATGCATGTTTGAATTGATGAGTTTGGAGTTGAAGTCATGGTAAAATTGTACATGCATGTTCATAATTAGACTTTAGTCCATGTTTTCAACTTGTTTTTGGAACTCAGAGCTCATTAGAGCTTGAAATGGAAGCTTTGATTTGATTTAAACTCATGCATGCCACTTTGATCATGCATGTTCATGAAATTTGGGTTTGAAAATGAGTTTGATTAAACACCCTTGGGCTTTGATTTCTTAAATTGAGTTTTGAAACATGTTATTCTATGTGTTTAAAAGAGACTTTCCAGAAAATAGCCCAAGAGGATCGAAAATGTTGCTTTTGAACTTGGTTTTGAGTTTGGGACTCAAATCTGGAATTTCCAGATTTTGGTTGTCCGCTCGAGCGGAAGAAGTAACGCTCGAGCGGAGAAATCGAGCCCCCAGCATCTTGCACTGTGCATCAGTCCGCTCGAGCGGAGTATTGGGCGCTCGAGCGGAGGACTGGGTGACACGCTCGAGCGGGCGTCGAGCGGAGATTTCACCTATCCAGTACTTTTTGGTCCGCTCGAGCGGGGATGTTGCGCTCGAGCGGGGACCTTTGTTTGCTTGTCCGCTCGAGCGGGGGAAACCTGCGCTTGAGCGGGGCTCTGTTTCACTGAAAATTCTGCAATTGTGTTCCATGCGCATCTTTGCATCCTC